>JANFPS010000154.1:0-30380 GCA_024703675.1 Drosophila nebulosa | reverse complement strand
AAAAAAGCAATGTTTCATTTAGAAGTTATACATTTTACTTACTTTTGGTCATTCAAACCTGGGAAAAAAAAAAAACCATTTTGAACCCCAACTTTTCGAAAAAATTTTGAATTCGTAAAAACGAGAAAAATTCTTTTTGGGAACCACTTTTCGAGGAAACCCCCCCGTGAATTTTTTAAAAATTCAGTATTCTCAATTTTCCCGTGCTCTAGTTTTGTTTATTTTGGGGGGGGCGATTTAAAAAACAAAAAGTTTAGTTAGGGGGCTCACCCCAGTTTATTACATTTGTCTTTAAAAACCTAAAAAAAACTAATTTTGAGCTCATTTTTCGAGAAAATCGTGAATTTGAAAAAATTTGGTTTTTCTAAAACTTTTCCGTGCTTTTAAACTTTCCCTTTTTTTTTGGGAAACGTTTTAAAAAAAAGCAATTTAAATTAGTAGCTCACCCCATTTCATTTACTTTTGTCTTTTTTTAAACCTAAAAAAAACAAATTTTTAAAAACCAATTTTTCGAGAAAATCGTAAATTTTGGGAAAAATTTCAGTTTTTCAATTTTTCGTGCTCTAATTTTGCCAATTTTGGGGGGAACGTTTTAAAAAAAAGCAAGTTTCAGTTAGTTAGCGCATCCATTTCCCATTTAAACTTTTTTTCATTAAAACCCTTTAAAAAAAATTCATTTTAAACCCCTTTTTCGAGAAAATCGTGAATTTGTAAAAATTCAGTTTTCTAAAATTTTTCCGTGCTTTGCCAAATTGGGGGACGTTTTAAAAAAAAAGCAATTTTTCGGGTTAGTGGGCTCATACGTTTACTTACATTTGTCTTTCCCAAAACATAAAAAAAACTCTTTTTGAACCCACTTTTTCCCCAAAAACGTGTTTTGTGAAATCGGGGAAAAAATCATTTTAATACTTTTCGGGGGAAAATCTTTGGAATTTTTTAAAAATTCAGTTTTTAAAAAAATTTTTTCCCCGTGCTCAAAGCTTTGTAATAGGGGGGACGATTTAAAAAAGCAAATGTTTCAGTTAGTACCCATCCATTTTATTTTACATTTTTTCATTAAAAAACCCAAAAAATCTTTTAAAACCCCCCTTTCGAAAAAAATGGGGAATTTGAAAAAAATTCAGTTTTCTCAACTTTTCCGTCTTTTTTTTGGGGAAACGTTTTAAAAAAAGCAATTTTTTAGTTAGTAGCCATACATTTTTACTTATTTTTGTCTTTTCCAAAACCTAGAAAATAATTTTGAACCATTTTTTCGAGGGGGAAAATCGTAAATTTTATAAAAATTCAGTTTTTCCCCCAATTTTTTCCGTGCTCTAATTTTCCAAATATTGGGATGTTTAAAAAAAAAAGCAATGTGTCAGTTTATTTAGCTCATACAGTTAAACTTACTTTTGTCATTAAAACCTAGAAAATTTAATTTTGAACCCATTTTTCGGGAAAATCGTAAATTTTATAAAAATTCAGAAATTCTCAATTTTTTTTCCGGGGCTTTTAAATTTGCCAATAGGGGGGCGTTAAAAAAGAAATTTTTTTCATTTAGTAGCTCACCCCATTTTAATTATTTTTGTCATTCAAACCTAGAAAAAAAAAACAAATTTTTAAACCCCATTTTTCGAAAAAATCGGGGAATTTTGTAAAAATTCATTTTTCTAAACTTTTCCGTGTTTCAAAACTTTGCAAAATTTTGGGGACGTTTTTAAAAAAAGAAATTTTTCAGTAGAAAGCCACCAGTTACTTACTTTGTCATTAAAACCCCAAAAAAACTCTTTTTAAACCCCCACTTTTCGAGAAAATCGTAAATTTTTGTAAAAATTCAGTTTTTCCCCCTTTTTCCGTCCCAACTTTCCCAAAAAATTGGGACGTTTTAAAAAAGAAAATGTTTCAGTTAGTGCTCAAAACAGTTTACTTACATTTTTCTTTCAAACATGGGAAAACTCATTTTGAACCCACTTTTCGAAAAAAATCGTGAATTCGTGAAATCGGGGAAAAAACTCTTTTTAAAACCACTTTTGAGGGAAATCGTAAATTTAAAAAAAAATCAGTATTCTCAATTTTCCGTGCTCTAGTTTTTGTTATATTGGGACGATTTAAAAAAAAGCAATTTTTGTTAGTAGCCTTTCCCGTTTACTTACATTTGTAATTAAACCCTAGAAAATAATTTTGAGCCCATTTTTCGGGGGAAAATCGTGAATTTGTAAAAAAATTTAGTTTTTCAACTTTTCCGTCCCTCAAACCCTTTTGCCAATTTTGGGGGACGTTTTAAAAAAAAGCAATGTTTCAGTTAGTAGCTCTTTCCAGTTCATTTACTTTTGTAAATTTAAAACCCTAGAAAACAAATTTTTTAAAACCCAAATTTTTTTCGAGGAAAATCGTGAATTTTTTAAAAATTCAGTATTCTAAATTTTTTTTCCGTGCTCAAAACTTTGCCAATATTGGGACGTTTTAAAAAAAAGCAATGTTTCATTTAGTACCCATCCATTTTCACTTACTTTTGTCTTTTCAAACCTAGAAAACTCATTTTGAACAATTTTCGAGAAAATCGGGGAATTTTGGGTTAAAAAATTCATTTTCTCAATTTTTCCGGTTTTGGGCCAAAATTTTGGGGCGATTTAAAAAAGAAAGGGTTTCATTTAGTAGCTCATACATTTATTTAAACTTTTGTCATTCAAAAATAGAAAACTCATTTTAAACCCCACTTTTCGAAAAAAAATTTTTGTATTCGTAAAATCGAAAAAAAACTCATTTTAAAACTCACTTTTCGGGGAAAAATCGTAAATTTGTAAAAATTCAGTTTTCTAAAATTTTTTCCGTGTCCAGTTTTGCTAATAGGGGGACGATTTAAAAAACAAATGTTTCATTTTATTAGCCCCACCCCATTTTAAAACTTACTTTTTGCCCTTTTTCAAACCAAAAAAACTCATTTTAAAACCCACTTTGGGAAAAAATGGGGAAATTTTGGAAAAAATTTCATTTTTTCTAAAATTTTTCCCGCCCTTTCCCCTTTTGGGGGACGTTTTAAAAAAACCCAATTTTATTTAGTGCTCATCATTTTACTTATATTTGTCATTCAAACCTAGAAAACTAATTTTGAACCCACTTTTCGGGGGAAAAATCTTTTTAAAAAAAATTTAAAAAAAATTCAGTTTTTCCCAAATTTTCCGTGCTCTAATTTTCCCCAATTTTGGGGATGTTTTAAAAAAGAAATTTGTTTCAGTTAGTAGCTCTTTACAGTTCACTTACTTTTGTCTTTCCCCCAAACCTAGGAAAAAAATTTTAAACCCCAAATTTTTCGGGGGGGAAAAATGGGAAATTTAAAAAAAAATTCAGTATTCTCAACTTTTCCTTGCTCTAACTTTCCCAAATATGGGACGTTTTAAAAAACAATTTTTCATTTAGTAGCTCATCCATTTAAATTATTTTTGTCTTTAAAAACCTGGGAAAATAATTTTAAACCCCAAATTTCGAGAAAATTGGGGAAATTTGAAAAATTTTCAGTTTTCTCAAATTTTTTCCGTGCTCTAATTTTGGGCACAATTGGGGGGTTTTAAAAAAAGGAAAATTTTTTCATTTTAGTACCCTTTTTCCATTTAAATTTAAATTTTGTCATTAAAAACCACAAAAACTCTTTTTGAACCCCCCTTTTCGAAAAAAACCCCGTGAATTTGAAAAAAAATTCATTTTTCTAAAATTTTTTCCGTGCTCTAATTTTTCCAAAAGGGGGGGACGTTTTAAAAAAAAGAAAGTTTCAGTTAGTGTTATACATTTTACTTACATTTTTTCATTAAAACCTAGAAAACTCTTTTTAAAACCCACTTTTCGAAAAATCGGGGGAATTCTTTTGAAACCCCAAAAAGAAAATTCATTTTGAACCCCCACTTTTCGGGGAAAAAATCGTGAATTTGAAAAAAATTCAGTTTTCCCCAATTTTTCCGTGCTTAGCTTTGAAAAATATTGGGACGATTTAAAAAAGCAATTTTTTAGAGTAGTCTTTCCAGTTTATTCCATTTGTCTTTAAAAACCCTAGAAAACAATTTTAAAACCCACTTTTGAGAAAATCGTTTTTTAAAAAATTTTTTTAAAAAAATTTTTTCCTTGCTCAAAATTTTGGGGCCAATATTGGGACAAATTTAAAAAAAGGGCAATTTTTCCCAATTAGTAGCTCATCCAGTTCACTTACTTTTTCTTTTAAAACCTAAAAAAACCAATTTTCCCCCAAATTTTCGAGAAAAATCGGGGAATTTTAAAAATTCAGTTTTTTCCCAATTTTTCCGTTCCCTTTTAATTTTGGAAAAATATTGGCCCGATTTTAAAAAAGCAATTTTTTGGGTTAGTAGCCCATAATTTATTTATTTTTGTTTTCCCAAACCTAAAAAATTTAATTTTAAACCCCCAAAATTTTCCCCCGAAAGAAAATCAAAATTTTAAAAAAAACAGTTTTTAAAAATTTTCCCCGTGCTTTTTGAAAAAATTTTTGGGACGTTTTTTTAAAAAAAGAAATGTTTCAGTTAGTAGCTCATCCCTTTTATTTAAATTTGAATTAAAACCCTAGAAAAAATCTTTTTTGAACCCACTTTTCGCAAAAATCGTGTTTTTTCGTGAAATCGGGGAAAAAATCATTTTAAACTCACTTTTTCGGGGGGAAAATCGTAAATTTTAAAAAAAAATTCGTTTCTAAATTTTTCCCGTGCTCAAAGCTTTCCCAATATTGGGAGGGCTTTTAAAAAAAAGCAATTTTCAGTTAGTAGCTATCCATTTTACTTACTTTGCTTTCCCCAAACCAAAAAACTCATTTTGAACCCATTTTTCTAAAAAAAAAATCGTGAATTTGTAAAAATTCAGTTTTTCAACTTTTCCGTCCAATTTCCTTTTGGGGAAACGTTTAAAAAAGCAATTTTTATTTAGAAAGCTCATACAGTTTATTTTATTTGCCCTTTAAAAACCCAAAAAAGAAAACTCTTTTTTGAACCCATTTTTTCCGAAAAGGGAAAAAAAATCGTTTTAAAAAATTTTTTTTAAAAATTCAGTTTTTCCCCAATTTTCCGTGCCAAATTTTGGCCAAAAATTGGGGGAGATTTTTTTTAAAAAAAGCAATTTTTCAGTTAGTAGTCATCCATTTACTTTTTTTTGTCATTAAAACCCTTTAGAAAAAATTAATTTGAACCCATTTTTTTCGAGAAAACTTTTGGAAATTTTTAAAAAAAATTCCCGTTTTCTAAAACTTTTCCGTGCCTAACTTTGCCCAATTTGGGACGTTTTAAAAAAGCAATTTTTTCAGTTGGGTGGGCCATCCATTTTATTATTTTTGGTCATTAAAACCCCAAAAAACAAATTTTTTGCCCCCAAATTTTTCGGGGAAAAATCTTTAAATTTGGTAAAAATTCAGTTTTCTAAATTTTTCCCGTGCTCAAAATTTGCCAAAATTGGGACGTTTTTAAAAAAGCAATGTTTCAGTTAGTAGCCATCCAGTTTATTTTCATTTGTCATTAAACCCCCAAAAAAAACCCCTTTTAAACCCCACTTTTCGAAAAAACCCGTGAATTTTGTAAAAATTCATTTTTTCTCATTTTTCCCGGGAAAAAGGGGAATTTTTAAAAAATTTAAAGCCAATTTTCCCTTTGGCCTAACTTTAAAAATTGGGGCTTTTAAAAAAGAAAAGGGTTTCATTTTGCCCCCAAACTTTTAAAAAAAATTTTGAAATTTCAAACCAAAAAAACAATTTTAAACCCCCTTTTTCGGGGGAAAATTTCGTAAAATTTTTAAAAAATTCGGGTATTTTAAAACTTTTCCTTTGCTTTTACTTTCCCAAAAATTTTGGGGAAAGTTTTAAAAAAAGCAATGTTTATTTAGTACCCATCCATTTACTTACTTTTTTCTTCAAACCTAAAAAAACTAATTTTAAACCCACTTTCGAGAAAACCCTGAATTTTTAAAAATTAGTTTTTAAAATTTTTCCGGCTCTAACTTTGCCAATATTGGGACAAATTTAAAAAGCAATGTTTCATTTATAGCTCATCCAGTTCCCTTATTTTGTTTTTAAACCCTGGGAAAATAATTTTAAACCCCCAAAAAATTTTTCGGAAAAGAAAAAAAAAAGAAAATCTTTGAATTGAAAAATTTCGTATTCTCTTTTTTTTCCGTGCTCAAACTTTCCCAATTTTGGGCGATTTAAAAAAGCAATGTTTCAGTTAGTAGCCCCCAATTTTACTTACTTTTGTCATTAAAAACCAAAAAAACTAAATTTTAAACCCCAATTTTCGAAAAAAACTTTGAATTTGTAAAAATTTCTTTTTCTAAAATTTTTCCCGGGTGTTTACTTTGCCAAAAATTGGGACGTTTTAAAAAAAAAAGAACTTTTTTAGTTAGTAGCCCCATAAAAGTTTACTTAATTTTTTAAATTCCCAAACCCTAAAAAAACTAAAATTTTAAAAAACCCAAAAAAAACTTTTTCGAAAAAAATCGTAAATTTTTAAAAAAATTCCCAGTATTTCCAATTTTACCGTGCTCAAATTTTCCCAATTTTGGGGGACAAATTTAAAAAAAGCAATGTTTCAGTTAGTAGTTTATCCATTTTACTCCTTTTGCATTCAAACCAAAAGAAAAACCTTTTTAAAAAAAAATTTTGGGAAAAAATCGTAAATTTTTAAAAAAATTTAAGTTTTCTCAATTTTTCCGTCCAATTTTTTGGGGACGAAAAAAAAAAGCTGTTTTAGTTAGAAACTCAAACATTTATTTATTTTGTCATTAAAAACCTAGGAAAAACAAATTTTTTAAACCCCAAATTTTTTTCCGAGAAAAAATCGTGAAATTTTAAAAAAATTCAGTTTTCCCAAATTTTCCGTGCTCTAATTTTGCCAATTTTGGGAGATTTAAAAAAGAAAATTTTTCCCAGGAAAGTAGTTTTCATTTTATTTAATTTTTTGTCATTCAAACCTAAAAAACCCCTTTTTTAAAACCCATTTTCGAGAAAATCGTAAATTTTTAAAAAAATTAAATTTTCCCCAAAATTTTTCCGTGCTTTTAACTTGCCAATAGGGGGACGTTTTTAAAAAAGAAAATTTTCAGTTATTTGGGCCACCCGGGTTTACTTACTTTTGTCATTAAAAACCCTGGGAAAAACAAAATTTAAAAAACCCACTTTTCGGGGAAATCGTGAATTTGAAAAAAATTATTTTTCTCAACTTTTCCGTGCTCTAATTTTTCCCAAAAATTTTGGGGACGTTTTAAAAAAAAGCAAATGTTTCAGTTAGTAGTCACCGGGCCCATTTACTTTTGTCTTTAAAACCCCCAAAAAAACTAATTTTAAACCCCTTTTCGGGGAAAATCGGGGAATTTTTAAAAATTCATTTTTCTAAAAATTTTTCCGTGTTTCAAAACCTTTGCCAAAATGGGACAAATTTAAAAAAAAGAAATGTTTCAGTTAGTAGCCTTTTCCAGTTTAAACAAAAAAAATTTTTGCCTTTTTCCAAAAAACCTAAAAAACTCTTTTTAAACCCAAAATTTTGGGGAAAAATCGTAAATTTTGTAAAAATTTCCAGTTTTCTCAACTTTTCCGTGCTCTACTTTGAATTTTGGGGGACGATTTAAAAAAGCAATTTTTCCAGTTAGTAGCTCATCCAGTTTACTTACTTTGTCATTAAAACCCAAAAAAAACTCTTTTTAAAAACCCACTTTTCGGGGAAAATCAAAAAATTTGAAAAATTCAGTTTTCTCAACTTTTCCGTGCTCAACTTTGCCAATTTTTTGGGAAATTTTTAAAAAAAAAGAAATTTGTTTCAGTTAGTGCTCTTTTCCCTTTTATTTAACTTTTGTCATTCAAACCTAAAAAAAAAACCTTTTTGAACCCACTTTTCGAGAAAATCTTTGAAATTTTAAAAAAAATTAAATTTTTTCCCAACTTTTCCGTGCTTTTTAATTTTGCCAATATTGGGACGATTTAAAAAAGAAAATGTTTAGTTAGTAGCCATCCATTTTACTTATTTTTGTCTTTTCAAACCTGGGAAAAACAAATTTTAAAAAAACCCACTTTTCGAGAAAAACCCTGAATTTTAAAAATTGGGTTTTTAAAATTTCCCCCCCCCCGTGTTTAAAATTTGCCAAATTGGGACGATTTAAAAAAAAGCAATGTTTCAGTTAGTAGCTCCATTCCATTTTTTACCCAAAAAAACTTTTTTTGTCAATTCAAACCAGAAAACTTTTTAAAAAACCCCAAACTTTTCGAGAAAATCGTGAATTTGTAAAAATTAGTTTTCCAAATTTTCCGTGCTCAAATTTTCCCAAATTTTTGGGAAACCGTTTAAAAAAAGCAATGTTTCATTTTAGTAGCTCATCCATTTTACAAAATTTTTTCATTAAAACCCCAAAAAAAACTAATTTTGAACCCACTTTTCGAAAAAATCGTGTTTTTTGTAAAAATTATTTTTTCCCCAATTTTTTCCCGGCTCTAACTTTCCCCAAAAATTTGGGACGTTTTAAAAAAAACCCAATTTTTTCGGGTTATTTAGCTAAATCCGGGTTTACTTTTTTGCCCATTAAAACCCTAGAAAAACCAATTTTGAAAAAAAAAAAAAAAAAAAACCCAAAAAAAAAACCCATTTTTCGAGAAAAAATCTAAAAATTTTTAAAAAATTTCATTTATTCCTTTTTTTTCCTGCTCTAATTTCCCAATTTTGGGGGACGTTTTTAAAAAAGCAATTTTTCATTTAGTAGCCTCCAGTTTATTTAAATTTTTGTAATTAAACCCCCTAAAAAAAAAATTTTTGAACCCCCAATTTTCGAAAAAAATCGGGGAATTTGTAAAAATCATTTTTCTCAATTTTTCCTGCCCCAACTTTCCCAATTTTGGGGGACGTTTTAAAAAAAGCAATGTTTCATTTAGTAGCCATCCATTTTAATTCCCTTTTTTTATTAAAACCCAAAAAAACCATTTTAAAACCCATTTTGGGAGAAAATGGGAAAATTTGTAAAAATTCATTTTTCTAAAAATTTTTTCCGTGCTTAACTTTCCCAAAAATTTGGGGACGATTTAAAAAAGCAGTTTCGTTAGAAACCTAAAACCCAGTTTTTTTTAAAAAAAAAACTTTTTGAAATTTCCAAAAACCTTGGGGGAAAACTCTTTTTTGAACCCATTTTTGGGAGAAAATCGTGAATTTGAAAAAATTCAGTTTTCTAAAACTTTTCCGTGCTCTAATTTTGCCAATGGGGGGAAACCGTTTTAAAAAAAAGCAATTTTTTCCATTTAAAGTACCCAAACCAGTTACTTATTTTTGCTTTAAAACCTAAAAAAAACTAATTTTAAAACCCACTTTTCGAGAAAATGTAAATTTTAAAAAAATTCATTTTTTCAATTTTTCCCTGCTTTTCCCTTTGCCAATATTGGGACGTTTTTAAAAAAAGCAATGTTTAGTTAGTAGCTCATCCAGTTCCCCTTATTTTTGGGTAATTCAAACCTGGGAAAAACTAATTTAAACCCCCCTTTTTCGAAAAAAACCCTAAATTTTATAAAAAATTAGTTTTTTTAAAAATTTTCCGTGCTCTAACTTTGCCAATTTTGGGGACGTTTTAAAAAAAGCAATGTTTCAGTTAGTAGTTAAAATTTAATTTTTTTCTTTCCGGGTTTTTCCCCAACTTTTAAAAATTCAAAACCAAAAGAAAACTAATTTAAACCCTTTTTTTCCCGAGAAAATCGTAAAATTTGTAAAAATTATTTTTCCCAAACTTTCCGTGCTCAAACTTTGCCAATTTTGGGGACGTTTTAAAAAAGCAAGTTTCAGTTAGTACTATCCAAATTTTACTTACTTTTTTCTTTTCAAAATAGAAAAAAACTTTTTTAAAACCCACTTTTCGAAAAAAATGGGAAATTTTTTAAAAAAAATTCATTTTTCTCAATTTTCCTTTGCTCAAACTTTCCCCAATATTGGGACGTTTTAAAAAAAAGCAATGTTTCGTTAGTAGCCATCCGTTTATTTAATTTGTCATTAAACCTAAAAAACTTTTTTTAAACCCAAAATTTTCCCGAGAAAACCCGGAAAATTTTAAAAATTTCAGTTTTCCCAAATTTTTCCGTGCCAAACTTTCCCCAAATTTTGGGGACGATTTAAAAAAAAGCAATGTTTCAGTTATTTAGTCATCCATTTTACTTCCCTTTTGTAATTAAAACCCAAAAAACCCCTTTTAAACCCCAATTTTCGAGAAAATTTTGAATTTTAAAAAACCCAGTTTTCTAAAATTTTTCCCGTGCTCAAAATTTCCCAAAAATTTTGGGGGCCCCGATTAAAAAAAAGCGTTTTGTTTAAGTTAGTAAACTCATACAGTTCACTTATTTTGTCATTAAAACCCAGAAAACTAATTTTTAAACCCCAAACTTTTCGAGAAAATGGGAAATTTTGAAAAAAGTTCATTTTTCTCAACTTTTTGTGTCTAACTTTCCCAATTTTGGGACGATTTAAAAAACAAGTTCCAGTTAGTAGCTCATCCAGTTTAAAAAACTTTTGTCAAAAAAACCTAGAAAATCATTTTAAAACCCAAACTTTTCGAGAAAATCGTAAATTTTAAAAAATTAAATTTTCCCAACTTTTCCGTGCTCAAAACTTTGCCAATTTTGGGACGTTTTAAAAAAAAGCAATTTTTTTCAGTAGTAGCCTTTTCCATTTTAAACAAATTTTGTCATTAAAAACCTAGAAAACTTTTTAAAAAACCCCCCCCTTTTGAGAAAATCGTGGAATTTTAAAATTAATTTTCCAAATTTTTCCGTGCCCCAACCCTTTCCTTTTATTTTTCGAGAAAATGGGAAATTTTGAAAAATTCATTTTTTCCCAAATTTTTTCCGTGCTCTAATTTTCCCAATATTGGGACGTTTTTAAAAAGCAATGTTTCAGTTAGTAGCTTACAGTTCACTTACTTTTGTTTTTCAAACCTAGAAAACAAATTTTTGAACCCATTTTTCGAGAAAATCGTGAATTATAAAAAATTCAGTTTTTTTAAATTTTTCCTGTCTTACTTTCCCAATATTGGGACGTTTTAAAAAAAAATGTTTTAGTTAGTAGCTCTACATTTAAACTTCTTTTGTCATTAAACCTAAAAAACTAATTTTAAACCCCTTTTCGAGAAAATCCTGATTAAAAAAAAAATTTCGTATTTTCAATTTTTTCCGTGCTCTAATTTGCCAATATTGGGACATTTAAAAAGCAATTTTTTCATTTAGTGCTCTACAGCCCCACTTACTTTTGCATTCAACCTAGAAAACTCATTTTGACCCATTTCGCAAATGGGAAATCGTGAAATCGAAAAAAACTTATTTTAACTACTTTTCGAGAAAACGTAAATTTTGTAAAAATTCATTTTTTCTCATTTTTTGTGCTCTAGCTTTGCCAATAGGAAAAAAAAAAACAATTTTTCGTTAGTGCTCTACATTTTACTTACATTTGTCTTTAAAAAACCTAAAAAACTAATTTGAGCCCATTTTTTCGAGAAAACGTAAATTTTAAAAAAATTCTTTTTTCTTAACTTTTCGGGGCTCTAACTTTAATTTGGGGACGTTTTTAAAAAAGCAATGTTTCAGTTATAGCTCACCCATTTTACTTACATTTGTCTTTAAACCCCAAAAAACTCATTTTAAACCCCACTTTCGAAAAAATCGTGAATTTCTAAAATTCAATTTTCCAAATTTTTCCGTGCTCAAATTTTTGCCAATATTGGGACGATGTAAAAAAAAATGTTCATTAGTAGCGCATCCATTTTACTTATTTTTGTCATTAAAACCTGAAAACTAATTTTAAACCCCACTTTTCGAGAAAACGTGAATTTGAAAAAATTCAGATTTAAATTTTTCCGTGCCTAACTTTCCCCAATATTGGGACGTTAAAAAAGAAATGTTTCAGTTTAGCGCTCCATTTTTAATTAAATTTTGTCATTCAAACTACAAACTCTTTTTTAAACCAAATTTTTCGAAAAAATCGTAAATTTGTAAATAATCATTTTCTCAACTTTTCCTGCTCTTACTTTGCCAATATTGGGACGTTTTAAAAAAAAATTTTTCGTTAAACTCTCCAGTTCATTACTTTTGTCTTCAAACCTAGAAAACTAATTTTAAACCCCTTTCGAAAAAATCGTGTTTTATAAAATTCAGTTTTCTCAAATTTTCCGTGCTCTAATTTGCCAATATGGGACGATTTAAAAAAGCAATTTTTCAGTTAGTAGCTCAACAGTTCATTTACTTTTGTCATTCAAACCAGAAAACTAATTTTAAACCACTTTTCAGAAAATCGGAATTTAACAAATTCAGTTTCTCAACTTTTCCGTGCTCAACTTTTCCCAATTTTGGGACGTTTTAAAAACAGCAATTTTCTTTTAGTAACTCATACAGTTCACTACTTTTGTCATTAAAACCTAAAAAACTCTTTGAACCCATTTTCGAAAAAATCGTGAATTTGTAAAAGTTCTTTTTCAATTTTTCCCGTGCTCTAATTTGGGCCAATTTTGGGGACATTTAAAAAGCAATGTTCCAGTTATATTTCCCCTTTCTTACTTTTGTATTCAAACCTAAAAAACTCATTTTGCCCCTTTCGAAAAAAATTTAAATTTGTAAAAATTCAGTATTCTAACTTTTCCGTGCTCTAACTTTGGGCCAAATTTTTGGACGTTTTTTAAAAAGAAATTTTTCAGTTAGTAGCCATCCATTTTACTTACTTTGTCTTTCAAACCTAAAAAACTCATTTTGAACCCACTTTTCGAGAAAAATCGGGGAATTTTTCTAAAATTAAATTTTTCCAATTTTTCCCGGGTGCTCTAGTTTTGCCAATTTTGGGACGATGTAAAAAGAAATTTTTTCAGTTAGTAGCGCATCCAGTTTATTTAATTTTTTGTCTTTAAAAACGAAAATATTTTGAACCTTTTTCAGAAAATCGTGAATTTGTTAATAATCTTTTTTCTAAATTTTTCCGTGCTCTAACTTTGCCAATATTGGGACGTTTTAAAAAAAAGAATGTTCATTTTAGAGCTCCCAGTTTACTTACATTTGTCATTAAAACCCACAAACCATTTTGACCCCACTTTCGAGAAAATCGTGAATTTGAAAAAATTCGTTTTCCAACTTTCCGTGTCTAACTTTCCCAAAATTGGGCGTTTTAAAGAACAATGTTTCAGTTAGTACCAACTTTCCCTTCATTTGTCATTAAAACCGAAAAAAACTCTTTTGACCATTTTTCGGAAATCGTAAATTCGTAAAAATCGGAAAACTCATTTTAAACCCCTTTTTCGAAAAAATCGTGAATTTTAAAAATTCATTTTTCCCCTTTTTTCCGTGCTCTAGCTTTCTTATTTTTGGGACATTTAAAACAGAAAATGTTTCGTTAGAAACTCATACTTCCTTACTTTTGTCATTCAAACCTAGAAACTCATTTTAAAACCCACTTTCGAAAAAAATCTGATTTAACAAATTCAGTATTCTCAATTTTTCCGTGCTCTAACTTTCCCAATTGGGGAATTTAAAACAGCAATGTTCAGTTAGTAACTCAAACAGTTCACTTATTTTGTCTTAAAACCCTAAAAACTCTTTTTGAACCCACTTTTCGAGAAATCGTGAATTTGTAAAAGTTCATTTTTTTAACTTTTCCGTGCTCTAACTTTGCCAATTTTGGGACGTTTTAAAAAAAAGAAATGTTCCATTATAGCTACCCAGTTTCTTACTTTTGTCATTCAAACTAAAAAAAACTCTTTTTAAACCCATTTTTCGAGAAATCGGATTTGAAAAATTCAATTCTCAACTTTTCCGTGCTCAAATTTGCCAATTTTGGGGCGATTAAAAAAGCAATTTTTCATTTAGTAGCCACCATTTACTTAATTTTGTCATTAAAACCTAGAAACTCTTTTTGAACCTTTTTTCGAAAAAATCGTAAAATTTGTTAAAATCAGTTTTTCTCTTTTTTCCGTGCTTAACTTTGCCAATATTGGACGTTTTAAAAAGAAATTTGTTTCAGTTGTACTCCCCATTTACTTACATTGTCTTCAAACCCACAAAACTCTTTTTGAGCCCCTTTTCGAGAAAATCGTGAATTTGTAAAATTCGTTTTCTAAACTTTCCGTGCTCTAATTTTGCCAAATTGGGACATTTAAAAAAAGCAATTTTTCATTTATAGCTCTACAGTTCCTTACATTTGTCATTAAACCGAGAAAATCATTTTAAACCCTTTTGGGGGAAAATGGGAAATTCGGAATCGAAAAACTCTTTTGAACTCACTTTTCGAAAAATCGTAAATTTGAAAAAATTCGTTTCTCATTTTTCCCGTGCTCTATTTTTTGTTTATATTGGGACGTTTAAAAGCAATGTTTTAGTTAGTAGCCATCCAGTTTCTTACTTTTGTATTAAAACCTAGAAAACTAATTTTAAACCCACTTTCGAGAAAATCGTAATTTGAAAATAAAAAGTTTTCTAAACATTTTCGTGCTCTAACTTTGCCAATATTGGGACGATAAAAACAATGTTTCAGTTAGTAGCTCATCCAGTTCATTATTTTTGTCTTTTAAAACCAGAAAAAAATTTTGAACCAATTTTTTTCGAAAAAATCGTAAATTTGTAAAAATTCAGTTTCTCAATTTTTCCGTGCTCTAACTTTGACAATATTGGACGATTTTAAAAAAGCAATGTTTCATTTTAGTAGCGCTCCATTTCACTTATTTTGTCTTTCAACCTAGAAAACTCTTTTTAAAACCAATTTTCAAAAAATCGTGATTTGAAAAAAATTTCTTTTTCTAAATTTTCCCCGTCTCTAACTTCCCAATTTTGGGGACGTTTTAAAAAAAGAAATGTTTCATTTATACTCATACATTTTTACTTACATTTGTCTTAAAACTAGAAAACTCTTTTTGAACCCACTTTTCGCAAAAATCGTAAATTCGTGAAACGAGAAAATCTTTTGAACTCCTTTTCGAGAAATCGTAAATTTTTGAAAAAATTTCAGTATTCTAAACTTTTCCGTGCTCTAACTTTCCCAATTTTGGGACGTTTTAAAAAAAGCAGTTTCAGTTAGTAGCTCATACGTTCACTTCTTTTGTCTTCAAACCAGAAACTAATTTGAACCCATTTTTTCGGAAAATGTGAATTTAAAAAAATTCATATTTTAAACTTTTCCTCTTTTACTTGCCAATTTTGGGACGATTAAAAAACAATGTTTTAGTTGGTAGCTCATACAGTTCTTACTTTGTCATTAAAACCCTAAAAAACTAATTTAAACCCCACTTTTCGAGAAAATCCTGATTCATAAAAATTCGTATTTTAAATTTTTCCGTGCTCTAACTTTCCAATTTTGGGACGATTTAAAAACAATTTTTTTCAGTTAGTAGCTCATACGCCCACTTATTTTGTCATTAAAAACCCTAGAAAACTCTTTTAAAACCCCTTTTCGCAAAAATCGTAAATTCGTAAATCGAAAAAAACTTTTTTTGAACTCATTTTTCGAAAAATCGGAAAATTTGAAAAAATTAGTTTTCTAAATTTTTCCGTGCTCTAGCTTTGCCAAATTTTGGGACGTTTTAAAAAAGCAATTTTTTATTAGTAGCCATACAGTTTACTTACATTTGTCTTTAAACCAAAAAAAACAAATTTTGACCCCCCTTTTCGAGAAAATCGTAAAATTTATAAAAATTCAGTTTTTCCAACTTTCCGTGCCTAACTTTGCCAATTTTGGGGCATTTAAAAAGCAATGTTTCATTTAGTACTCTACAGTTCACTTACATGTCATTAAAACCAAAAAAACAATTTTAAACCCACTTTTCGAGAAATGTAAATTTTTAAAAAAATTCAGTATTTCCAATTTTTCCGTGCTCTAATTTTGCCAATTTGGGGACGATTAAAAAAAAGCAATTTTTTCAGTTACTATCATAACAGTTCCTTACTTTTGTCATTAAAACCTAAAAAAACTAATTTTTTGAACCCACTTTCGAGAAAATCGTAATTTATAAAAGTTCAGTTTTTCAATTTTTCGTGCTCTAATTTGCAAATATGGACGTTTTTTTAAAAAGAAATGTTTCAGTTAGTACCCACCAGTTTATTTAATTTTGTTTTAAAACCCAAAAACTCATTTTAAACCCCCTTTTCGAAAGTCATGATTTGTAGAAATTCTTTTTCTCAGCTTTTCCGTGCTCAAACTTTCCCAAAAATTTGGGGACGATTTAAAAAAGCAAGTTTTAGTGTAGCTCTACAGTTTACTTACTTTTGTCATTCAACCTAAAAAACTCATTTGAACCAAATTTTTTTGAAAAATGGGAAATTTTGAAAAAATTCTTTTCTAAAATTTTTCCCTGCTAAAACTTTCCCCCATTTGGGCTTTTTAAAAAAAGAAATGTTTCAGTTAGTAGCTTTCCTTTTTACTTCATTTGCCCTTCAAACCCAAAAAAACCATTTTAAACCCCATTTTTCGAGAAAGTCAGTTTTTAAAAAATTCATTTTTTCTTAACTTTTCGGTGCTCAAACTTTGCCAAAATTTTTGGGACGATTTAAAAAGAAATGTTCTTTAGTAGTCTCCAGTTTACTTCATTTGTCATTAAAACCCAGAAAACTCATTTTGAACCCCTTTTCGAAAAAATCGTAAATTTGTAAAAATTCAGTTTTCTCATTTTTCCCGTGCTCTAACTTTGCCAAAATTGGGACGATTTAAAAAAGAAAATGTTTCATTTGTAGCTCATACGTTCATTTACTTTTGCATTCAAACCTAGAAAACTCTTTTTGAACCCCCTTTTCGCACAAATCGTGAATTCGTGAGATCGAAAAAATCTTTTTTTAAAACTCACTTTTCAGAAAATCGTGAATTTGTAAAAATTCAGTTTTCTCAACTTTTCCGGCTCTAGCTTTGTAATTTTGGGGACATTTAAAAAAAAATTTTTTAGTTAATTTTAGCCATCCAGTTTACTTATTTTTTGTCTTCAAACCTAGAAAACTAATTTTGAACCCCTTTCGAAAAAATCGTAAATTTTTTTAAAAATTAAATTTTTCCCAATTTTTTCGTGCTCTAACTTTCCCAAATTTTGGGGACGTTTTAAAAAAGCAATGTTTCTTATTACGCATCCTTTTTACTTACTTTGTCATTAAACCCCAGAAAATCATTTTAAACCACTTTTCGAAAAAAATCGTGAATTTGAAAAAATTCAGTTTTCTCAATTTTTCCCGTGCTCAAATTTTGCCAATATTGGCACGTTTTTAAAATGCAATTTTTCAGTTAGTAGCGCTCCTTTTTACTTACATTTTTCATTAAAACCCAAAAACTCATTTTGAACCCCCACTTTTCGAAAAAATCGTGATTTTAAAAAATTCATTTTTCTAAATTTTTTCCGGCTCTAACTTTGCAATTTTGGGGACGATTTAAAAAAGCAATTTTCTTTGTGCGCCCCATTTTATTTACTTTTTGTCTTTAAAACCTAGAAAACTCTTTTGAACCCATTTTCGAAAAAATCATGAATTTGTAAAAATTCATTTTTCTAACTTTTTCCGTCTCTACTTTGCCAATATTGTAGTAGCGCACCCAGTTACTTACTTTGTCTTAAAAACCCAGAAAACTCTTTTGAACCCCTTTTCGAGAAATCGTAAATTTGAAAAAATTCAGTTTTTCTCAACTTTCGTGCTCTAATTTTTTGGGCCAAATTTGGCACGTTTTAAAAAAAGAATGTTTCAGTTAGTAGCGCTCCAGTTTACTTACATTTTCATTAAAACCTAGAAAACTCTTTTTTAAACCCACTTTCGGAAAAAATCGTAAATTTTTGTAAAATTCATTTTTCTCAACTTTTTCCGGCTTTTCTTTGCCAATATGGGGACGTTTTAAAAAAAGCAATTTTTTAGTATGCGCATCCATTTTTACAACTTTTTCATCAAACCGGGAAACTTTTTTTGAACCCACTTTTCGAAAAAAATCGTAAATTTGTAAAATTCTTTTTTTCTCAATTTTTCCCGTGCTCTAATTCCCAATTTTGGACGATTTAAAAAAGAAATGTTTCGTTAGTAGCGTCCAGTTTACTTATTTTTGTCATTAAAACCCTTTAGAAAATCTTTTAAAACCCCTTTCGAGAAATCGGAATTTGAAAAAATTTCGTTTTTTAACTTTCCGTCCTAATTTTCCCAAATTTGGGGACGATTTAAAAAAGCATGTTTCATTTTATACCATCCATTTTATAATTTTGTCTTTAAAACCCTAGAAAAAATTTTGAACCCATTTTTCGAGAAATCGTAAATTTTTGAAAAAATTCGGGTTTTCCTAACCTTTTCCCGTGCTCAAACTTTGAATATGGGGCTTTTAAAAAAAAGCAATTTTTTATTAGTGGCCATCATTTTTACTTACTTTGTCATTCAAACCTAAAAAAACTTTTTTTAAAAACCCATTTTTCGGAAAATTGTGAATTTTGAAAAATTCGTTTCCCCAACTTTTCCGTGCCTAATTTTGCCAATTTTGGGAAAAGATTTAAAAAGCAATTTTAGTTAGTACGCTCCGTTTCTTTTTTTTGTCTTTAAAACCCTAGAAAACTCTTTTTAAAAACCCATTTTTTTCGAAAAAAATCGGAATTTGAAAAAAATTCATTTTTTCTCAACTTTTCCGTGCTCTACTTTTGCCATATTGGGACGATTTAAAAAAAGCAATTTTTATTTTAGTAGCGCCCCATTTTTACTAAATTTGCATAAAAACCTAAAAATAATTTTGAACCCACTTTTGAGAAAATCGTGTTTTGAAAATTCGTTTTTTTAAATTTTTCCCGTGCCTAACTTTCCCAATATTGGACGTTTAAAAAGCAATTTTTCAGTTAGTAGCGCACCCATTTATTTTTTTTGTCATTCAAACCCAAAAAAAATATTTTTCCCCTTTGAGAAAATCGTAAATTTGAAAAAAATTCAGTTTTTCAACTTTTCCGTGCTCTAATTTTGCCAATTTTGGGGAGTTTTAAAAAAAAGAAATTTTTCAGTTAGTAGCCATCCAGTTTACAAAACATTTGTCATCAAACCTAGAAAACTAATTTTGAACCCATTTTTGGGGAAAAAAAATTCGGTTTTGAAAAAAATTCAGTTCTCTCACCTTTTCCTCTCTCTTTGTTAATATGGGGACGATTTAAAAGCAATTTTTTAGTTAGGGCTCATACATTTTTACTTACTTTTGTCATTAAAAACCTAGAAAATAATTTTTTAAACCCCCACTTTTCGAAAAAAATTGTGATTTGTAAAAATTCAGTATTCTCAACTTTTCCGTGCTCAACTTTGCCAATATTGGGACGATTTAAAAATGCAATGTTTCGTTAGTAGCGCCCCATTTTTTTTTTACTTTTTTTGGCATTCAAACCAAAAACTCTTTTAAACCCCACTTTTCGAGAAAATGTAAAATTTGTAAAAATTCAGTTTTCTCAATTTTTCCCGTGCCTAATTTTGCCATATTGGGACGATTTAAAAAGAAATGATTCAGTTAGAGCGATCCGTTTACTTAATTGTCATTCAAACCTAAAAAACTCATTTGAACCCACTTTTCGGAAAATCGTGATTTGTAAAATTCAGTTTTCTAAATTTTTTTCCGTGCTCAAACTTTGCCATTAGGGGCAGTTTTAAAAAAAACAATGTTTCAGTTATAGCTCATCCAGTTTACTTACATTTTCTTAAAACCTAAAAACTCTTTTTGCCCATTTTTTCGGAAAATCTTAAATTTGAAAAAATTCAGTTTTCTCAATTTTTTCCGGCTCAAATTCCCAAATTTTGGGACGTTTTAAAAAAGAAATGTTTCAGTTAGTAGCGCCCAGTTTACTTATTTTTGCATTCAAAACCTAGAAAACTCATTTTAAACCCCATTTTTGAGAAAATCGTGAATTGAAAAAAATTCATTTTCCCCTTTTTCCGTGCTCTAATTTTCCCAAATATTGGGGACATTTAAAAAAATGCAATTTTTTTCAGTTAGTAGCGATCCAGTTTACTTATTTTTGTCATTAAAAAACTAAAAAAACCTTTTGAACCCACTTTTCGAGAAAATCTGAATTTGTAAAAATTCATTTTTCTCAATTTTTTCCGTGCCTAAACTTTCCATTATTGGCACGTTTTTAAAAAAAAATGTTTCGTTATAGCTCATCCAGTTTACTTACTTTTGTCATTCAACCTAGTAAACCATTTTAAAACCCACTTTTCGAGAAAATCGTGAATTTGAAAAAATTCATTTTTTCTCAACTTTTCCGTGCTCTAACTTTGCCAATATTGGGACGATTTAAAAAGCAATGTTTCAGTTAGAAACGCATCCAGTTTACTTACTTTTGTCATAAAACCCTAGAAAACTCTTTTTAAACCCCACTTTTCGCGAAAATCGTGAATTTTTAATAATTCAGTATTCTCAACTTTTCCGTGCTCTAACTTTGCCAATATTGAGACGATTTAAAAAAGCAATGATTCAGTTAGTAGCGTATCCAGTTTACTTACATTTGTCATTTAAACCTAGAAAACTCATTTTGAACCCACTTTTCGAGAAAATCGTGAATTTGTAAAATTCCGTTTCTCAACTTTTCCGTGCTCTAACTTTGCCAATATTGGGACGATTTAAAAAAGCAATGTTTCAGTTAGTAGCGCATCCAGTTTACTTACTTTTGTCATTCAAACTCAAAAAACTCATTTTGAACCCACTTTTCGAGAAAATCGTGAATTTGTAAAAATTCAGTATTCTCAAACTTTTCCGTGCTCTAACTTTGCCATATGGCGATTAAAAAGGCAATGTTCAGTAGTAGCATCCAGTTTACTACTTGTAAAACCAGAAACTCATTTGAACCACTTTTCGAGAAAATACGTGAATTTATTAGCTTTAAATTTTCCTGAACCCCTTTGAAAAGTTAAAAAGAATTTGTAAGGTCAGTTCTTACTTGCTTAAACTGCCATTGGACCATTTCAAAAAATGATTGAAAATTAGTTTTCTATTTTGTCTTAACTGAAACAAAAAAAATTTTCATTTGGGACCCATTTCAAAAATGAAAATTTAAATTAGTATTTCACTTTCCGTGCTTAACTTGCAAATTGGACGATTAAAAAGCAAGTTCGTAGTAGCTATCCAGTTTATAACATTTGCATAAACCTAGAAAAATCATTTGAACCCCTTTCGAAAAATCGTGATTGTAAAAATCAGTTCTCTCACTTTTCCGTGTTAATTTTAGAATTTGGACGATTAAAAAGCATTTTAGTAGGCTCACTTTACTTACATTTGTCATTAAAAAAAAAACCTTTAGAAAACTATTGAAAAAATCAGTATTCTCAATTTCCGTGCTCTACTTGCCAAATTGACGATTAAAACAATTTTCAGTAGTAGCGATCCAGTTACTTACTTTGTCATTCAAACCCAGAAATATTTGAACCCACTTCGAGAAAATCGTGAATTGTAAAATTGTTTTCTCAACTTTTCGTGTCAACTTTGCAATTGGGAGATTTAAAAAAGCAATGTTTCAGTTAGTAGCGCATCAGTTTACTTATTTGTCTTCAACCCAGAAACTCATTTAAACCACTTTGAAAAATCGTGAATTGTAAATTCGTTTCTCACTTTCGTGTTTAAAACTTGCAATTTTGGGACGATTAAAAAGCATGTTAGTTAGTAGCCACAGTTATTACTTTGTCATCAACCCAGAAAACTCATTTGAACCACTTTCGAGAAAATCGATTTTAAAAATTCGTTTCCAATTTTCCGTGCTCTAACTTTGCAAATTGGACGATTTAAAAAAGCATGTTCAGTTAGTAGCGCTCCAGTTTATTAATTTTCATTCAACCTAGAAACCATTTGAACCCACTTTTCGAGAAATCGTGATTGTAAAATTCTTTCTAACTTTTCCGTGCTCTACTTTGCAATATGGGACGATTAAAAAAGCAGTTTAGTTAGTAGCGCATCCATTACAACTTTCCATAAACCCAGAAAATTTTGAACCATTTCGAGAAATCGTGAATTGTAAAAATTCAGTTTCTACTTTCCGTGTCTAATTGCCAATATGGACGATTAAAAAAAGCAATGTTCAGTTAGTAGCCATCCGTTCTTTTTTGTCATTCAACCAGAAAACTCTTTGAACCCATTTCGAGAAAAATCTGATTTGTAAAAATCGTTTCTACTTTTCCGTGCTTAATTTGCCAATTGGCACGATTTAAAAAAGCATGTTCAGTTAGTAGCCATCCAGTTTACAACATTGTCATCAAACAGAAACTTTTGAACCCACTTTGAGAAATCGTGATTTGTAAAAATTCAGTTCTACTTTCCGGCCTAACTTTGATTGGGGACGATTTAAAAAGCAGTTTTAGTGTGGCCATCATTACTATTTGTCATTCAAACTAAAAAACTATTTTAAACCCACTTTCGAGAAAATGTGAATTTGTAAAAATCAGTTTCTCAACTTCCGTGCTCTAACTTGCCAATATTGGAATTAAAAGAATGTTAGTTAGTAGCGCATCCGTTTCTTATTTTTCATTCAACTAGAAAACCATTTGAACCACTTTCGAAAAATCTGAATTGTAAAATCAGTTTTCTCAAACTTTTCCGTGCTCTAACTTGCAATATTGGGACGATTAAAAAAGCAATTTTTAGTTATAGCGCATCCAGTTTATAACATTGTCATCAAACTAGAAAACATTTTGAACCCCTTTTGAGAAAATCGTGAATTGTAAAATTCAGTTTTTAAACTTTCGTGTCAACTTGCAAAAAAGGGACGATTAAAAAGCAATTTTTCAGTTAGTAGCGCATCCATTTTATTTAATTTTTGTTTTTCAAACCCGAAAATTTTTTTAAAATTTTTGGGGGGAAAAAACCCAATTTTTCCCGGTCATTTGAAATTGTTTTAAAAAAAAAGTTTCATTTTCCTTTTTCTTTTTTTTACAAAAAAAAAAAAATTTGAACCCAAATTTAAAAACAAATTTAAAAAAATTAGTTTTTTTTTTTTTTTTTTTTTTTTTAGATCAACCCAGTTTAGTTACTTTTGTCATTCAACCAAAAAACTCATTTGAACCACTTTGAGAAAATCGGAATTGTAAAATTAGTTTTCCCAACTTTCCGGGCTCTAACTTCCCAAAAAATGGGACGTTTTAAAAAAGC
Organism: Drosophila nebulosa; assembly: GCA_024703675.1. Taxonomy (NCBI): domain Eukaryota; kingdom Metazoa; phylum Arthropoda; class Insecta; order Diptera; family Drosophilidae; genus Drosophila; species Drosophila nebulosa. Next base: position 7,329 of record JANFPS010000154.1, on the reverse strand, counting down.
AATTTTTCATTTAGTAGCGATCCATTTTTACTTACATTTGTCATTCAAACCTAGAAAACTCATTTGAACCCATTTTTCGAAAAAAATGTAAATTTGTAAAACAATATTCTCAATTTTTCCGTGCTCTAGCTTTCCCAAATTGGGACGTTTTAAAAAAAAGCAATTTTCAGTTAGTAGCGCATCAGTTTACTTATTTTTGTCTTTCAAAACCCAGAAAATCATTTTAACCCACTTTTCGAGAAAATCGTGAATTTGTAAAAATTTCATTTTTCTCAACTTTCCGTGTTAACTTTCCCAATATTGGGACGTTTTAAAAAAAAGCAATTTTTCATTATAGCGCACCCATTTTTATTACATTTGTCATTAAAACTAAAAAAACTCTTTTTGAACCCACTTTTCGAGAAAATCTGAATTTGAAAAAATTCAGTTTTCTAACTTTTCCGTGCTCTAAACTTCGCCAATTTTGGGACGTTTTAAAAAAAGCAATTTTTCAGTTAGTAGCGCATCAGTTATTTAAGTTGTCATTCAAACTAGAAAATCATTTGAACCCACTTTTTGAAAAATCGGATTTGAAAAAAATTCGTTTTCTAAAACTTTTCGTGCTCTAATTTTGCCAATTTTGGACGATTAAAAAAAAGCAAGTTTCATTTAGTAGCGCATCCAGTTTACTTACATTTGTCATTCAAACCTAGAAAACTCATTTGAACCCATTTTTTCGAGAAAAATCGTGAATTTTGTAAAAAATTCAGCTTTCCCAACTTTTCGTGCTCTAACTTTCCCCAATATTGGAAGATTTAAAAAAGCAATGAAAGTAGTAGCGCATCCATTTTTTTTCTTACATTGTCTTTCAAACCAGAAAACTCTTTTTGAACCCCATTTTTCGAAAAAATCAAAATTTTGAAAAAAAATTCAGTTTTTAATTTTCCGTGCTCACTTTGCCATATTGGGGGCGATTTAAAAAAGAAAATATTTCGTAGTAGCGCATCCGTTTACTTAATTGTCATTAAAAATTTAGAAAACTCATTTTAAACCCCATTTGGAAAAAATGTGAATTTTGAAAAATTTTCATTTTTCTCAACTTTTCTGGCTCAAACTTTGCCAATTTTGGGCGATTTAAAAAAAAGCAAGGTTCAGTTAGTAGCGCATCCAGTTTACTTATTTTTGTCTTCAAACCAGAAAATCATTTTAAACCCCATTTTTCGAGAAAATCGTGAATATGAAAATTTCAGTTTCCCCAACTTTTCCGTGCTCTAATTTCCCAATTTTGGGAAGATTTAAAAAAGGGAAATGTTTCAGTTAGTAGCGCATCCGTTTTTTACATTTGTATAAAACCTAGAAAACTCATTTTAAACCCCCACTTTTCAAAAAAAAATCATGAATTTTTAAAAATTCAGTTTTCTAAACTTTTCCGTGCCAAAATTTTGCCAATATTGGGCGTTTTAAAAAAGGCAAGTTTCAGTTAGTAGCGCACCCAGTTTACTTACATTGTCATTCAAACCAGAAAAATCATTTAAACCCCACTTTTGGAGAAAATCGTGAATTTGTCAAAATTTCATTTTTCTCAATTTTTCCGCCCCTTAACTTTCCCAATTTTGGGGACGATTTAAAAAAGCAATGATGCAGTAGTAGTCATCTATTTCACTTAATTTGTCATTCAAACCTAGAAAACTATTTTGAACCCATTTTTCGAAAAATCGTAAATTTTTTAAAAATTCAGTTTTCTCAATTTTTTTTTTCCGTGCTCTAACTTTGCCAACTTTGGGGGACGTTTTAAAAAAAAAAAATTTTTCATTTTGAGCGCATCCATTTTATTTAAATTTTGCCAATTTTGGGACGTTTTTAAAAAGCAAGTTTCAGTTAGTAGCGCATCAGTTTACTTACATTTGTCATTCAAACCTAAAAAAATCTTTTTAAAACCCACTTTTCGAGAAAACGTGAATTTTGAAAAAATTCAGTTTCCCCAATTTTTCCCGTGCTCTAATTTTGCCAATTTTGGGAAGTTTTTAAAAAAGAAATTTTTCAGTTAGTAGCGCATCCAGTTTGCTTACATTTGTATTCAAAACAGAAAACTCATTTGAACCCATTTTTCGAAAAAAATCAAAAATTTGTAAAAATTCATTTTTCTAAACTTTTCCGTGCTCTAACTTTCCCAATAATGGGCGATTTAAAAAAGCAATTTTTCAGTTAGAGCGCATCCAGTTTATTACTTTTTGTCATTAAAACTTAAAAACTCTTTTTGAACCCACTTTGGAGAAAATCGTAAATTGTCAAAATTCAGTTTCTAAACTTTTCTGTGTCTAACTTTCCCAAATTTTGGGACGATTTAAAAAGAATGTTTCAGTAGAGCGCCCCCCTTTTACTTATTTTGTTTTAAAACCTAAAAAAAACTATTTGAACCACTTTTGGAGAAAATCGTAAATTTTGTAAAAAATTCGTTTTTAATTTTTTCCGTGCCTAATTTCCCAAATTTTGGGCGTTTTAAAAAAAGCAATTTTCATTAATAGGCACCATTTTACTTAGTTTTGTCATTCAAACCCCAGAAAACTCATTTAACCACTTTTCAGAAAAGGGAAATATGTAAAAGTTCGCTTTCCAACTTTTCCTGCTCAAAAATTTTAACAATTTGGGGAAGTTTTTAAAAAGGCAAGTTTCAGTTAGTAGCGCATCCAGTTATTTAATTTTGTATTAAAACCCTAGAAAAATCTTTTTGAACCCACTTTTCGAGAAAATCGTGAATTTGTCAAAATTCGTTTTCAACTTTTCCGTGCTCCAACTTTGCCAAATTGGGACGATTTAAAAAAAGCAATGTTTCAGTTAGTAGCGCATCCTTTTACTTATTATTCATTCAAAACAGAAAACTCATTTTAAACCCACTTTTCGAGAAAATCGTGAATTTTAAAAATCAGTTTTCTAATTTCTGTGCTCTAATTTTCCCAATTTTGGACGATTTAAAAAAGCAATTTTTCCCGTAGAGCGCACCCAAATTTTACTTACTTTTGTCTTAAAACCTAAAAAAATCATTTTAAACCCACTCTTTGAAAAAATCGTGAATTGTAAAAATTCAGTTTTCTCAACTTTCCGTGCTCTAATTTTCCCAAAATTTTGGGGACGTTTTCAAAAAGCAATGTTTCAGTTAGTAGCGCATCAGTTTACTTACTTTTGTATCAAACCTAGAAATCTTTTTGAACCCATTTTGAGAAAATCGGAATTTTGTAAAAAATTCAGCTTCCCAACTTTCCTGTCTAATTTTCCCAAATTTGGGGAAGTTTTAAAAAGCAAGTTTCAGTTGGGAGCGCATCCAGTTTGTTTACTTTTGTATCAAACCTAAAAAAACTCATTTGAACCCATTTTGAGAAAATCATGTTTTGAAAAAATTCAGTTTTTAAAATTTTTCCGTGCTTAATTTTCCCAATTTTGGGACGTTTTTAAAAAGAATTCTAGTAGCGATCCAGTTTACTTACATTTGTCATTAAAACTTAGAAAACTCATTTAGAACCCACTTTTGGAGAAATCGGAATTTGTCAAAAATTCATTTTTCTAATTTTCTGTGCTCTAACTTCCCAAATATTGGGACGATTTAAAAAAGCAAGTTTCAGTGTAGCGCATCCATTTTATTTTATTTTTTGTCATTAAACCCTAGAAAACTCTTTTTTAAACCCCACTTTGGAGAAAATCGTGAATTGTAAAAATTTCATTTTTCTCAATTTTTCCGTGCTTAACTTTCCCAAAATTTTGGGAGATTTAAAAAAAGCAAGTTTAGTTAGTAGCTCATCCAGTTTACTTACATTTGTCATTAAAACCCCAAAAAACTCATTTTGAACCCGTTTTTCGGGGAAAATCGTGAATTTGTAAAAATTCAGTTTTCTCAACTTTTCCGTGCTCTATTTTTGCCAATATTGGGACGATTTAAAAAAGCAATGTTTCATTTAAGTAGCCCATCCAGTTTATTACATTTTTTATTCAAACAGAAAATCATTTTGAACCCACTTTTCGAGAAAATCGTGAATTTGTAAAAATTCAGTTTTCTAAAATTTTTCCGTGCTCTAACTTTGCCAATTTGGGACGATTTTAAAAAAGAATGTTCAGTAAGTAGCGCACAGTTATTACATTTTTTCATTCAAACCTAAAAAAATCTTTAAACCCCCATTTTTCGAGAAAATCGTAAATTTTAAAAACGGGGGAAACCCGGGTTTAAACCCAAATTTTGGCCGAAAAAAGAAGCGAGGGAAGACAATTTTAAAAGCTTTTTTAAACCCCTTTTTAAATTTGTAAAAATTCATTTTCTCAACTTTTTCGTGCTCTAATTTTCCCAATATTGGGACGATTTAAAAAAAAAAAGCAATGTTTCATTTAGTGGGCGCATCCAGTTTATTACTATGTCTTTCAAAACTAGAAAACTCATTTAAACCCACTTTTCGAGAAAATCGGAATTTGTAAAAATTTCTTTTTATTATTTGCCTGTCTAACTTTGCCAATTTTGGGGACGTTTAAAAAGAAATGTTTCAGTTAGTAACGACCCATTTTTATTTATTTTTTGTCATTCAACCCCAGAAAATCTTTTTGAACCATTTTTCGAAAAAATGGGAAATTTGAAAAACAGTTTTTCAATTTTTCCGTGTTTAAATTTTGCCAAATTGGGAAGTTTAAAAAAAGCTATTTTTCAGTTAGAGCGCATCCATTTTACTTACATTGTCATTTCAAACCTAGAAAATCATTTTAAAAACCCATTTTTTGAGAAAATCATGAATTTTGTAAAAATTCAGTTTTCTCAATTTTTTCGTGTTAACTTTGCCAATTTTGGGGGACGATTTAAAAAAGAAATTTTTTTCAGTTAGAGCGCACCCCCAGTTTATTTTACATTTGTCATTAAAAATTTAGAAAACCATTTTGAACCACTTTGGAGAAAATCGGTTTTGTCAAAATCAGGTTTTCCAATTTTTCCTGCTCTAACTTTCCCAATATTGGGACGTTTTTAAAAAAGAAATGTTTCAGTTAAAAGCGCATCCAGTTTACTTTTTTTGTCTTCAAACCCAAAAGGAAAACTCATTTTAAACCCATTTTTCGAGAAAATCGTGAATTGTAAAAATTTTCACTTTCTTAACTTTTCCCCGTGCCCTAATTTTGCCATTTTGGGAATTTTTAAAAAAGCAAGTTTCAGTTAGTAGCGCACCCATTTTACTTAAATTTTGTCATTCAAACCAGAAAACTCATTTTGAACCCATTTTTCGAAAAACATGAATTTTGAAAAAAATTCAGTTTTCTAAATTTTTTCCGTGCTCTAACTTGCCAATTTGGGAGATTTAAAAAAGCAATTTTTCAGAAAGGGAGGCATCCAGTTTACTTACTTTTGTCTTTCAAACTTAGAAAAACTATTTTGAACCCATTTTTCGAGAAAATCGTGAATTTGTAAAAATTCATTTTTTCTCAATTTTCCCGTGCTCTAACTTGGCAATATTGGGACGTTTTAAAAAAAAGCAATGAGCATTTAGTAGCTCATCTAGTTCATTTACTTTTGTCTTTCAAACCAAAAAAAACTCATTTTAAACCCCCACTTTTCGAGAAAATCGTGTTTTTTAAAAATTTCATTTTTCTCAACTTTTCTGTGCTCAACTTTCCCAAATTTGGGGCACGTTTAAAAAAAAGCAATGTTTCAGTTAGGAGCGACCCCAGTTTATTTACTTTTGTCATTAAAAACTAGAAAACTCTTTTTAAACCCCATTTTTCGAGAAAAATCGGGAATTTTTAAAAATTTCAGTTTTCTAAATTTTCCGAATCAACTTTCCCAAACTTTAAAACTTGGGGACGATTTAAAAAAGCAATGTTTCAGTTTGTAGGCATCCGTTTACTTACTTTTGGCTTTTAAAAAACCTAGAAAATCTTTTTGAACCCATTTTTCGAGAAAATGTAAATTTTGTAAAAATTTCAGTTTTCCCACCTTTTCCCGTGCTGAAAAATTAGCCAATTTTGGGGACGTTTAAAAAAAGCAATTTTTCATTTAGTAGGCATCCAGTTTACCTACTTTTGTCATTCAAACCTAAAAAGCCATTTAAAACCCACTTTTCGAGAAATCGTGAAGTGTTAAAAAATTCATTCTCTACCTTTTCCGTGTTCTAACTTACCCAAATATTGGGACGATTAAAAAAGCAATGTCTAGTAGTAGAAACCCAGTTTATTTACATTGTCTTTTTAAAAAAAAACCTAAAAAAAAAAATATTTGAACCACTTTCGAGAAAATCATGAATTTGAAAAAATTCAGTTTTTAAATTTTTCCGTGCTCTAACTTTTCCCCAAATGGGACGATTTAAAAAAGCAAGTTTCAGTTAGTAGCCATCCAGAAAATTTCTTTTGTCATTCAAACCTAAAAAAAATCTTTTGAACCCACTTTCGAGAAAATCGTGAATTTGTAAAAAATTCTTTTTCTCAACTTTTCCGTGCTCTTAATTTTTCCAAATTGGGACGTTTTAAAAAAAAGCAATGTTTCAGTTGTAGCGCATCCAGTTTATTACATTTGTTATTCAAACCAGAAAAATCATTTTGAACCCATTTTCGAAAAATCGTGAATTTGTAAAAATCGTTTTCTAAATTTTTTCCGTGCTTAACTTTCCCAAATATTGGGACGATTTAAAAAAGAATTTTTTCATAAGTAGCGCATCCAGTTTATTACTTTTGTCATTAAAACCCTAAAAAAAACCCATTTTGAACCCCTTTTCGAAAAAAATCGTGAATTTTTTAAAAATTAGTTTTTCCAATTTTCCCCGTGCTCAAACTTTTCAATATGGCAGATTTAAAAGAGCAATGTTTCAGTTAGTAGCGCTTTCCTTTTACTTACTTTTGCATTAAACCAAAAGAAAACTCATTTTGAACCCACTTTTCGAAAAAAATCGTGAATTTTAAAAATTCAGTTCTTCCCCTTTTTTCCGTGTTTAAACTTACCCAATTTTTGGGACGATTTAAAAAGCAAGTCTAGTTAGTGCTCCCCAGTTACTTACTTTTGTCATTAAAAACCTAGAAAAATCATTTTGAAACCCACTTTTCAGAAAAATCGTAAATTTTTAAAAATTCAGTTTCTCAATTTTTCCCGTGCTCTAATTTGCCAATTTTTGGCACGATTTAAAAAAAAGCAAGTTTCATTTAGTACGCACCCAGTTTACTTACTTTTGTATTCAAACCTAAAAAACTATTTGAACCCACTTTTGAAAAAAATCGGTTTTTGTAAAAATTCAGTTTTCTAAAATTTTTTCCGTGCCCCAAATTTTCCCAAATTTTGGGAAGATTTAAAAAAAGCAAGTTCAGTTAGTACGCACCTTTTTATTAATTTTGTCATTCAAA
>JANFPS010000153.1:0-30531 GCA_024703675.1 Drosophila nebulosa | reverse complement strand
TTTTTCCCACTTCTCGGAAAATGTAAATTTTTAAAATTGAGTATTCCAACCCTTTTCAAAGCTCCCAATATTGGGCATTTAAAAAAGAAAGTTTCGTTAAAACGCACCCAGTTTACTTACTTTTTGCTTTAAAGACTAGAAAACTCTTTTAACCCATTTTTCGAGAAAATCGTGAATTGTAAATTAGTTTCCCCTTTTTCCGGGGGAATTTTCCCAATTTTGGGACATTAAAAAAGCAATTTCAGTATTTAGCCCCATCCATTTTACTTATTTTTGTCATTAAACCAAAAAATCATTTTAACCCACTTTGGGGAAAAAACCCCCCGTAAAATTTTTTAAAATTAGTTTTCTAAACCCTTTCGGCTCGCCAATATTGGGACGTTTTAAAAAAGCAATGTTTAGTTATAGCGCATCCAGTTTACTTACTTTGTCTTTAAAAACCTAAAAACTATTTGAACCCACTTCTCGAGAAAAGTAAATTTTTTAAAATTGAGTATTCTAACCCTTTTCGAAGCTCCCAATTTTGGGACGATTTAAAAAAAGAAATTTTTTTCTTTCGTACGCACCCCAGTTTACTTACATTTGTCATTAAGATAAAAACTCTTTGAACCCCTTTTCGAAAAACGTGAATTTTGTAAATTAAAATTCCCCTTTTTTCCCGTGCTTAATTTTGCCATATTGGGACGTTTTTAAAAAGAAAAGTTTCATTTAGTTGCCACCCAGTTTATTACTTTTGATTCAACCCAAAAACTCATTTGAACCCACTTCTCGGAAAATCGTGAATTTTTAAAATTGATTTTCTCCCCCTTTGAAGCCCCCCAATTTTGGGACGTTTTAAAAAAGCAATTTTTCCCGTTTAAACGCATCCATTTTTATTACTTTTGTCATAAAAATAGAAAATCTTTAACCCCTTTTCGAAAAACGTGAATTGTAAAATTTAGTATTCTCAATTTTTTCGAAAAACCCCCAAATTTTTTGACTTTTAAAAAGAAGTTTATTTGAAACGACCAGTTTACTTACTTTTTCATTCAAACCTAGAAACCATTTTAAACCCACTTTCGAAAAACTTTAAAATTTTTTAAAAATTTTAGTATTCTAAACTTTCCGGGAATTTTCCCCAATATTGACATTTTAAAAAAGCAATGTTAGTTAGTACCCCATCGTTTTTTAAATTTTGTATTCAAACCTAAAAACTCATTTGAACCCACTTCTCGAAAAAATCGTGAATTTGTTAAATTGAGTTTCTCAACCTTTCAAAGTCCCCAATTTTGGCGTTTTAAAAAAAAGCAAGTTTTGTTCGTAACGCATCAGTTTACTTTTTTTGCTTTAAAAGATAAAAACCTTTTGAACCCATTTTTTGAGAAAATGTAATTTTGGGAAAAATTCAGATTCACTTTTTCCGTGCCAAATTTTGCCAATATTGGGCGATTTAAAAAAAATTTTTCAGTTATTTAGCGAAACGTTTACTTAATTTGCATTCAAACCAGAAACCCCTTTTTTGACCCCACTTTCGCGAAAACGTGAATTTGTAAAATTGTATTCTCAACTTTTCCGTGTTAAACTTCCCAAATTTTTGGGAGATTTAAAAAAAGCAATGTTTCAGTTAGTAGCGCTCCGTTACTTAATTTGTCATTAAACTAGAAAACTACATTGAACCACTTCTCGAGAAAATACGTGAATTGTGTAAAATTGAAGTATTACTAAGTTCGACTTCTCCTCCTTCTCCCCAACACGCCGCCCAATATTGGGACGAATTTTTATAAAAAAGCAATGTTCAGTTCGTTAACGATCCAGAGTTATTCATGTCATTCAAGACTAGAAAACTAGCTTTTTGAACCCACTTCGAGAAATCGCTGAATTTTTGTGAAGTTCAGTATTACTCATCTTTTCCGTGCTCTAACTTTGCCCAATATTGGACAGATTTTAAAAAAGCAATAGCCTTTCAGTTAGATAGCTCCGCCATCCAGTTATACTACATTCTGATCATTCAAACTAGAAAACTCATTTTGAACCCACTTTCCGAGAAAATCGATTGAATGTTAAAATTGAGTATCTCAACTATATCGAAGCTCGCCCTAATATTGGACGAAATATAAAAAAAGCAATGTTTCAGCTCCGTACACGCCCACATCCAGTTTACTTACATTGCTCATATCAGAACTAGAAAACTCTTTTGAACCCACTTTTCGAGAAATCGTGAATTGTTAAAATGCAGTATCACTCAACTTCCCTTACACGTAAGCCCTGTAACTTAGCTCAATATTATGACGATTTACGATGAAAAGCAATTGTATTCAGTTAAGTAACGCCCATCCAGACTTTACTTACATTTGTCATTCAAACATAGAAAACTCATTTTGAACCACTCCTGACGAAAAACCGTGAATTTGCTAAAATTTAGATAGTCTACAAACTTTCTCTCTGTAGTCTCTAACTTATGCCAATATTAAGACGAATTTGAACAAGCCAATGTTTCAGCGTAAGTAGCGCATCCAGAGAAATCGTGACTTGAATTGTAAAACAATTCAGTTTTCTACAACTAATTCGAAGCTAACGCCAATAGTTGCCGGCCAATTTAAAAAAAAGCACATGTTTCAGTAGTAGCGCATCCAGTTACTTACATTTGTCATTCAAGACTAGAAAACTCATTTTGAACCCACTTTTCGAGAAAATCGAGATTTTTGTTAAAAATTCAGAGTATTCTCAATATTTCAAAGCTCGCCAATATGGACGATTTTAAAAAAGCAATGTTTCAGTTAGTAGCGCATCCGTTTACTTACTTTGTCATTCAACTAGAAAAACTCATTTTAGAACCCACTTTGCGAGAAAAAATCGTGAATTTGTAAGATTTAGTATTCTCAATTTTCGAAGCTCGCCAATATGGTGACGATTAAAAAAGCAATGTTTCAGTAGTAGCGCATCCAGTTTACTACATTGTCATTCAAACCTAGAAAACTCATTTTGAGCCCACTTTTCGAGAAATCGTGAATTTGTTAAAGTTCAGTATTCTCAACTTTTTTCCGTGCTCTTAACTTTGCAATATTGGGACGATTGAAAAAGCAATGTTTCAGTTAGTAGCGCTCCAGTTTACTTACATTGTCATTCAAACCTAGAAAACTCATTTGAACCCACTTTTCGAGAAAAATCGTGAATTTGTTAAGAATTAGTATTCTCAACTTTTCGAAAGCTCGCCAATTTGGGACAATTAAAAAAGCAAGTTCAGTTAGTACGCATCCAGTTACTTACATTGTCATCAAACCTAGGAAAACTCATTTGAAACCATTCTCGAGCCAATAGTGTGAATTTGTTAAATTGAGTATCTCAACTTTCGAAGCTCGCCATATTGGGTTTGATTTAAAAAAGCAATGTTTCAGTTCGTAGAGCATCCAGTTTACTTAAATGTCTTTCAGACTAGAAAATCAGTGGACCCACTCTTGGAGAAATCGTGAATTTTTAAAAACTTCACTATTCTCAACTTTTTGAAGCTCTCCAATATTGGGACAATTTGAAAAAAGCAATGTTTCAATTAGTAGCGCATCCAGTTACTACATTTGTCATTCAAACCTAGAAAACTCATTTGAACCCACTATACGAGAAACTCGTGATTTGTTTTAAAATTGAGTATTCTCAACCTTGAAGCTCGCCAATATTGGGACGATTTAAAAAGCAATGTTTCAGTTAGTAGCGCATTCCAGTTTATTACATTTGTCACTCAAACCTAGAAAATCATTTTGATACCACTTTTCGCGAACATCCGTGAATTGTAAAAATTCACTATTCTCAAACTTTCCGTGTGTAACTTAGCCAATATTGGGACGATTGAAAAAGCACTGTTTCAGTTAGTAGCGCATCAGTTTCTAATTTGTCATTCAACCTAGCAAACTCATTTTGACCCCACTGCTAGAGAAAATAGTGAATTTCGTAAAAATTCACATTCTTAACTTTCGAAGCTCGCCCAATATTGGGACAATTTAAAAACGCAATGTTTAGTGAGTAGGCGCCTCCAGTTACTTACTTTTGTCATTTCAGACTAGAAAACTAATTTTTGAACCACTTCTCTTGAGGAAAAATCGTGAATTGTTAAAATTGGAGTATCTCGAACTTGTCAAAAGATCGCAATATTGGGACGATTTAACAAAAGCAAGTTTCAGTTAGTAATGCGCAACCAGTTTACTACTTTTGTCATTCAAACCTACACATAATTTTGAACCCAAACTTTTCGAGAAAAATCGTTACGAATTTGTTAAATTGAGTATTTCAACTTTTCAAAGCTAGCCCAATATTGGGACGATTTAAAAAAGCAAGTTTCAGTTAGTAGCGCATCCAGTACTTACATTTGTCATTCAAACATAGAAACATTTGAACACTTCGAGAAAATCGTGAATTGTTAAAATTGAGAATTCTCAACTTTCGAGCTCGCCAAGATTGGGACGATTAAAAAAAGCAATGTTTCAGTCGTAACGCATCCAGTTTACTTACATTTGTCATTCAAACCTAAGAAAACTAATTTTGAACCCCACTTCTCGAGAAAAATCGTGAATTTGTTAAATTGAGTATTCTCAACTTTCAAAGCTCGCAATATTGGGATAATTGAAAAAAGCAAGGTTTCAGTTAGTAGCGCATTCCAGTTTACTTACATTTGTATTTCAAACCTAGAAAAATTAATTGAACCCACTCTCGAGGAAAATCGTGGAATTTGTTAAAAATTGAGTATTCTCAAACCTTTCGAAGCTCGCACAATATGGGACGATTTAAAAAAGCAATGTTCAGTTGTAACGCAGTGTTTACTTAATTGTCATTCTAAGAATAGAAAATAATTTGACCCACTTCTCGAGAAAATCGTGAATTTGTTTAAAATTGAGTATTTCAAACCTTCGAAGCTCACGCCAATATTGGGACGATTTAAAAAAGCAATGTTTCAGTTCCGCTAGCGCATCCAGTTTACTTACACTTTCATTCAAACCTAGAAAATCATTCTTGAACCCACTTTCGAGAAATCGTGACTTGGTTACAAATCTGATTATTCTCAAATTTTCAAAGCTCGCCAATATTGGGACGATTTACAAAAAGCAAGTTTCAGTAGTGGCGAATCCAGGTTACTTACATTGTGTCATTCAAACCTAGAAAAACTCATTTGCAACCCAGTTGTCGAGAAACTCGTGAATTATGTTAAAATTGAGTATTCTCAACTTTCCGTGCTCTAACTTAGCCAAATTGGATGCTTAAAACAAGCAATGTTCAGTTAGAGCGCATCAAGTTTTTACTTATATTAGCATTCAAAACCTAGAAAATCTTTGGAAACACTTTTTCGAGAAAAAATCGTGCATTTGTAAAAATTCAGTATTCTCAACTTTCCAAGCAGCCAATATTGGGACGAGTTAAAAAAGCAAGTTTCAGTTAGTAGCGCAACCAGTTACTTACTTTTGTCATTCAAACCTAGAAAACTCATTTTGAACCCCCCACTTTTCGAGAAAATCGTGAATTTGTTAAAACTTGGATTAGTATCTCAACTTTTCAAAGTTCGCCATATTTGGGGACGATTAAAAAAGCAATTTTTCAGTTAGTAGCGCATCCAGTTACTTACATTTGCATTCAAACCTAGAAACTAATTTGAACCACCACTTTCGAGAAAAATCGTGAATTTGTAAAAAATTCAGTATTTCCGCAACTTTCCAAGCCCGCCAATATTGGACGATTTAAAAAGCAATGTTCAGTTAGTAGCGCATCAGTTTGACTTACATTTGTCATTCCAAAACCTAGAAAAACTCATTTGAACTCACTTTTCGAGAAAATCGTGAAATTGTCAAAATTGAGTATTCTCAACTTTTCAAAAGCTCGCCAATATGGGACGATTTAAAAGCAATGTTTCAGTTAGTAGCGCATCAGTTTACTTACATTTGTCATTCAAACTAGAAAACTCATTTTGAACCCACTTTTCGAGAAAAATCGTGAATTTGGTTACAATTGAGTATCTCAAATTTTTCAAAGCTGCCAATATTGGGACGATTTTAAAAAAAGCAATGTTCAGTAATGGCGGCATCCAGGTTACTTACAATTGTCATCCAAACTAGAAACTCATTTTGAACCCAGTTTGTCGAGAAAATCGTGGAATTTGTTACAAATTGAGTATTCCAACTTTTCCGTGCCTAACTTAGCCAATATGGACGCTTTTAAAACCAAGCAATGTTTCAGGTAGTGGAGCATCCAGTTTACTTACATTTTGTCATTCAACTAGAAAAAATCATTTTGAACCCACTTTTCGAGAAAATCGTGAATTGGAAAAAAATCAGATTCTCAACTTTTCCAAGCTCGCCCATATTGGGACGATTTAAAAAAGCTATGTTTCAGTTAGTAGCGCATCCAGTTTACTACTTTGGTCATCAACTAGACAACTCATTTGAACCACACTTTTCGAGAAAATCGTGATTTGTTAAAATCAGTATTCTCAACTTTCAAAGCTCGCCAATATGGGGACGATTTAAAAAGCAATTTTCAGTTAGTAGCGCATCCGTTTACTTACATTTGTCATGTAACCTAGACAAACCATTTGAACCCACTTCTCGAGGAAAATGTGAATTTGTTAAAAGTGAAGTATTCTCAAACCTTCAAGCTCGCCATATTGGGACGATTTTAAAAAAGCAAGTTTCAGTTCGTAAAACGCATCAGTTACTTACATTTGTATTCAAGACTAGAAAACTCTTTGAACCACTTTCGAGAAAATCGTGAATTTGTGAAAGTTCAGTATTTTTCATCTTTTCCGTGCTCTAACTTTGCAATATTGGACGATTTAAAAAAAGCAATGTTTCAGTTAGTAGCGATGCCAGTTTACTTACATTTGTCATCAAACCTAGAAAACTCATTTTGAACCCACTCTCGAGAAAATGTGAATTTGTGAAAATTGAGTATTCCTACAACCTTTCGAAGATCGCAAATTGGGGACGATTTAAAAAAAGCAATGTTTCGTTAGTAGCGCCATCCCAGTTTACTTCAATTTGTCATTTAAACCTAGAAAACTCATTTTGAACCCACTTTCTCGAGAAAATAGTGAATTGTTAAAATTGAGTTATTCTCAAACCTTTCGAAGCTCGCCAATATGGGGACGATTTTCAAAAAAGCAATGTTTCAGTCGTAACGCATCAGTTTACTTACATTTGTCTTCAAGACTAGAAAACACTCTTTTGAACCCACTTTTCGAGAAAATCGTGAATGTGTGAAAGTTCAGTATTTCATCTTTTCCGTGCTCTAACTTCCCAATATTGGGACGATTAAAAAGCAATGTTTCAGTTAGTAGCGCATTCCAGTTACTTACATTGCATTCAAACCTAGAAAAAACTCATTTTGAACCCACTTCTCGAGAAAATCGTGAATTTGTTAAAATTGAGTATTCTCAACCTTTTGAAGCTCGCCAATATTGGGACGATTTAAAAAAGCAATGTTTCAGTTCGTAACGCATCCAGTTTAATTTACAGTTGCCATCAAGACTAGAAACTCTTTTGAACCAAACTTTTGATGAAAATCGTGAATTTGTAAAAAATTCAGTATCTCAAATTTTTCCGTGCCGTAATTAGCCAATATTAGACGATTTTTGAAAAGCAATGTTCAGTTAGTACGCATCCAGTTTACTTACTATTGTCATTCAAACCTAGAAACTCATTTTGAACCCACTTTTCGCAGTGAAAAAACCAGTGAATTGTTAAAATTTAGTATTCTCAACTTTCCGCTGCTAACTTGCCAATATTTAAGACGATTTAAAAAGCAAATGTTTCAGTTAGTAGCGCATCCAGTTTACTTACATTTGTGCATTCAACCTATAAAAAACTCCTTTGCAACCAACTTTCGAGAAAATCGTGAATTTGTTACAATGAGTATTCAACCTTCGAAGCTCGCCCAATATTGGGGACGATTTAAAAAAGCAATGTTTCTGTTCGTAAACGCATCCAGTTTACTTACTTTGTCATCAAGACTAAAAAACTCTTTTGGAACCATTTCGAGAAAATCGTGAATTTGTGAAAGTCAGTATTATCATCTTTCCGTGCTTAACTTGCCAAATATTGGACCGATTTAAAAGAAAAGCAATGTTTCAGTTAGTAGGCGATCCAGTTTACTTACATTTCCATTCAAACCTAGAAAACTCCTTTTGATCCCACTTTTCGCGACGAAAACCGTGAATTGTTAAAATTAGTATTCTCAACTTTTCCGTGCTCTAACTTTGCCAATAATTGGGACGATTTTTTAAAAAAGCAATGTTTCAGTTAGTAGCGCATCCAGTCTACTTACATATGTCATTCAAACCTAGAAAACTCATTTGAAACCCACTTCTCGAGAAAATCGTGAATTTGTTAAAATTGAGTATTCTCAACCTTTCGAAGCTCGCCAATATTGGGACGATTTAAAAAAGCATGTTTCAGTTCGTAACGCATCCAGTTTACTTTAACATTTGTCATTCAAGATAGAAAACTCTTTTGAACCCACTTTTCGAGGAAAATCGGAATTGTGAAAGTCCAGTATTCTCATCTTTTTCGTGTGCTCTAACTTGCCAATATTGGGACGATTTTAAAAAAGCAATGTTTCAGTTAGCTAGCGCATCCAGTTTACACATTGTCATTTCAACCTAGAAAAACTCATTTTGACCACTTTCCGAGAACAATCGGAATTCGGATTAAAATTGATATTCTCAAACCTTTCGAGCTCGCCAATATGGGACGATTAAAAAAGCAAGTTTCAGTTCGTAGCATCCAGGTTACTTACATTGTCATTCAAGACCTAGACAAACTCTTTTGAACCCACTTTTCGAGAAAATCGTGAATTTGTTAAAAAATTCAGTATTCTCAAACTGTTCCTGTGCTGTAAACTTGCCAATATTGGGACGATTTAAAATAGCATTGTTTCAGTAGTAGCGCATCCAGTGTACTTACTTTGCATTCAAACCTAGAAAACTAAATTTTGACCACTTTCGAAGAAAACAGTGAATTGTTAAAAATTTAGTATTCTTTAAATTTTCGTGCTTAACTTTAGCCTAATATTAAGACGATTTAAAAAAAGCAAGTTTTCAGTTAAGTAGCGCATCAGAGAAATCGCGTGGAATTTGAAAAATTCAGTTTTTCAACTTTTCGAAAGCTCGCCAATATGGGACAATTTAAAAAAGCAATGTTTCAGTTCGTAGCGCAATCAGTTTACTTACATTTGTCATTCAAGATAAAAACTTCATTTGGAACCCACTTTCGAGGAAAAATCGTGAATTTGTAAAAATTCAGTATTCTCAAATTTCAAAGCTCGCAAATTGTGAGATTTAAAAAAGCACTGTTTAGTTAGTAGCGGCATCCAGTTACTTACATTTGTAATTCAACACCCTAGAAAACTCATTTGACCCACTTTTCGAGAAAATCGTGAATTGTAAGAATAGGTATTCTCACTTTTTCGAACAGCTCGCCAATATTGGGACGATTTTAAAAAAGCAATTTCAGTTAGTAGCGCATCCAGTTTACTACCATTTGTCATTCAACCCTAGAAAATCATTTTGACCCCAATTTTCGAGAAAAATCACGTTTGGGGGGAATTGTTGTGAAAAGTTAGTATTCTCAAACCTTCGGCTCAACTTTGCCAAAATTGGGACGATTTGAAAAGCAATGTTTCAGTTAGTAGCGCATCCAGCTTTACTTAACATTTGTCATTCAAACTTAGAAAACTCATTTTGAACACTTTGCGAGAAAATCGGAATTTGTAAGAAATTTAGTATTCTCAACTTTTCGGAAGCTCGCCAATATTGGGACAATTTAAAAAAGCAAGTTTCAGTATTAGCGATCCGTTTACTTACATTTGTCATTCAAACCTAGAAAACTCATTTGAACCCACTTCTCGAGAAAAATCGTGAATTTGTAAAATGAGTATTCTCAACTTTCGAAGCTCGCCAATATTGGGACAATTTAAAAAAGTAAGCTTCAGTGTAGCGCATACAGTTTACTTACATTTGTCATTCAAAACCTGTAGAAAAACTCATTTTGAACACACTTTACGTGAAAATTGTGAATTTGTAAAAAAATTCCCAGTTATCTCAACTTTTCGAAGCTCGCCAATATTGGGACGATTTGAAAAGCAATGTTTCAATTAGTAGCGCATCCAGTTACTACATTTGTCATTAAAACCTAGAAAAAAACTCATTTTGAACCCACTTCTCGAGAAAAATAGTGAATTTTGTTAAAATTGAGTATCTCAAACTTTTCGAAGCTCGCCAATATTGGGTTTGATTAAAAAGCAATGTTTCAGTTCGTTTTAGATAATCCAAGTTTAAATACATTTGTCTTCAGACACTAGAAAACTCAATTTGGACCCGACTCTGGGAGAAATCGTGAATTTGTTATGAAATTCACTATTCTCAACTTTGTCGAAGCTCGCCAATATGGGACAATTTGAAAAAGCATGTTTTTTCAATTAGTAGCGCATCAGTTTACTTACATTTTCATCAAACCTAGGAAAAAATCATTTTGAACCCCACTCTACGAGAAAAGCGGATTTGTTAAAATTGAGTATTTCTCAACCGTTCCGAAGTCGCCAAATTGGGACGATTTAAAAAAGCAATGTTTCTGTTCGAACGCATCCGTTATTACCTTTGTCATTCAAGTAATAGAAAACTCTTTTGAACCCACTTTCGAGGAAAATCGGACATTGTAAAGAATTTAGTATTCTCAACTTTTCCGTGCTATAACTTAATCCAATATTGAGACGATTTAAAAAAAGCAATGTTCAGTTAGTAGCGCATCCAGTTTACTTACATTGTCCTTCAAACCTAGAAAACTCATTTGATACCACTTTCGCGAAACATCGTGAATTTGTAATAAAAATTCACTATTCTCAACTTTTCCGTGCTGTAACATTAGCCAATATTGGGACGATTGAAAAGCAATGTTTCAGTTAGTGCGGATCCAGTTTACTTACATTTGTCATTCAAACCTAGAAAATCATTTGTTGAACCCACTTTCTCGAGAAATTAAGTGAATTTGTTAAAATGAGTATTTCTCAACTTTTTCGAATGCTCGCAATAGGGGTTTGATGCTAAAAAAAACAATGTATTTCAGTTCTTAACGCATCAGTTTACTTACATTTGTATTTCAAGACTAGAAAACTCATTTGAAACCCACTTTCGAGGAAAATCGCTGAATTTGTAAAAATTCACTATTCTTAAACTTTTCGAAGCTCGGCCAATATTGGGACAAGTTAAAAAAAGCAATTGTTTCCGTAGTAGCGCATCCCGTTTATTAACATTTGTCATTCACAACCTAGAAAACTCATTTTGAACCCACTTCTCGAGAAAATCGTGAAATTTGTTTAAAATTGAGTATTCTAAACCTTTCAAAGATCGCCAATACTTGGGTTGATTATTTAAAAAGAATGTTTCAGTTCGTAACGCATCCAGTTTACTACATTGGTCTTCAAGACTACAAAATCATTTGAAACCCACTTTTCGAGAAAATCTTGAATTTGATAAAAATTCACTATCTCAACTTTGCGAAGCTCGCCACATATGGGGACAATTTAAAAAAGCAATGGTTTCAGTAGTAGCGCATCCAGTTTTACTTACATTTGTCATTCAAACCTAATAAAACTCTTTTTGAACCCACTTCTGAGAAAATCGTGATTTGTTAAAATTAAGTATTCTCACCTTCGAAGCTCGACAATATTGGGACGATTTACATAAAGCAATGTTTCTGTTCGTACGCCATCCAGTTACTGTACATTTGTCATACAAGACTAGGAAAACTCATTTTGACCCACTTTTCGAGAAAATTCGTAATTTGTAAAAATTCAGTATTCTCAACTTTTTCGAAGCTCGCCAATATTTCGAAACGATTTTGAAAAAGCAATGTTTTCAGTAGAGCCGCATCCGTTTACTTACATTTGTCATTCAAACATAGAAAACTCATTTTAACCCACTTCTCGAGAAAATAGTGAATTTGTTAAAATTTGAGTATTCTCAACTTTTGAGCTCGAGAAAATATTGGTTGATTTAAAAATGACAATGTTTTCCAGTTTCGTAAAGCATCCAGTTTACTTACATTTGTCTTTCAAGACTAGAAAACTCATTTGAACCCACTCTTCGAGAAATGTGAATGTGTAAAAATTCACTATTTCTTCAACTTTTTGAAGGCTCGCCAATATTGGGACAATTTAAAAAAGCAAGTTTCAGTAGTGCGATCCAGTTTACTTACATGTCATTTCAAACTAGAAAACTCATTTTGAAAACACTTCTCGAAAAAAATCGTGGAATTGTTCAAATTGAGTATTCTCAAACCTTTCGAATGCTCGCCAATATTGGTACGATTTAAAACAAAGCAATGTTTCTGTCGTAACGCATCCAGTTTACTTACATTGTCATCAAGACTAGAAAACTTCTCCCCCCACCCCCACCCCCCCCCCCCTTTTGAACCCACTTTTCGAGAAAATCGTGAATTTGTAAGAATTTAGTATTCTCAACTTTTCCGTGCAATGTTTCTGTTCGTAACGCATCCAGTTACTTACATTTGTCATTCAAGACTAGAAAAACTCTTTGACCAACTTTCGAGAAAATCGTTGAATTGGTAAGAATTGTAGTATTCTCAACTTTTCCGTGCTCACTTAGCAATATTATGACGATTGAAACAAAGCAATAGTTTCAGTTAGTAGCGCATCCAGTTTATTACATTTGTCATTCAAACTAGAAAACTCATTTTGAACCACTTTTCGAGGAAAAATCGTGAATTTGTGAAAGTTCAGTATTCTCACTTTTCAGTGCTCAACTTTGCCAATTTATTAAGACGATTTGAAAAAGCATGTTTTAGTTAGTAGCGCATCAAGTTTATTGACATTGTCATTCAAACCTAGAATAAACTCATTTTGAATATATTTACGAGAAATCGTGAATTTGTAAAAATTTCGTATTTCTCAACTTTCGAAGCTCGCCAATATTGGGACGAATTTGAAAAAAAGCAATGTTTCAATTAGTAGCGCATCCAGGTTTACTGAACATTTGTCATTCAAAACCTAGAAAACTTCATTTGAAACCATTCTCGAGGAAATCGGGAATTTGTAAAAAGGAGTATTCTCAACTTTCGAAGAGCTCGCCAATATTGGGTTGATTTAAAAAAAGACAATGTTTCAGTTCGCATAGAGCATCCAGTTTACTTACATTTTGTCTTTCAAGACTAGTAGAAAAAACTCAATTTGGACCCACTCTTGGAGAAAATCGTGAATTTGTAAAATTTCACTATTCTCAAATTTCGAAGCTGCGCCAATATTGGGGACAATTTGAAAAAGCAATGTTTCAATTATGTAGCGACATCCAGTTTACTACATTTGTCATTCAAACCCTAGAAAATCATTTTGACCCACTCTACGAGAAAATCGTGAATTTGTTAAATGAGTAATTATCACCTTCGAAGCTCGCCAATATTGGGGACGATTTCAAAAAAGCAATGGTTTGTTCGTAAACGCATCCAGTTACTTACCTTGTCATTCAAGACTAGAAAACTCTTTTGAACCCACTTTTCGAGAAATCGTGAATTTGTAAAAATTCACTATTTCTCAACCTTTTCCGTCGCTCTAATTAGCCCCTATGAGCGATTAACAAAATAGCAATGTTTCAGTTAGTAGCGGCATTCCCAGTTTACTACAATTTGTTCATTCAAACCTAGAAAACTCATTTGATCCCACTTTCGCGAACATCTGAATTTGTAAATTCACTCATTCTCAACTTTTCCTTGCTGTAAAAACTAGCCAATATTTGGGGACGATTGAAAAAGCAATGTTTCAGTGTAGTAGCGCATCCAGGTACTTACATTTGTCATTCAAAACTAGAAAACTCATTGAACCCACTTCTCGAGAAAAATAGTGATTTGTTAAACTGAGCAGTATTCCAAACTTTCGAAGTCGCCAATATGGGGTTGATGATAAAAAAACAAGTTTCAAGTTAGTAGCGCATCCAGTTTACTTACATTTGTCTTTCAAGACTAGAAAACTCATTTGACCCACTCGACTTCTTCGACAAATCGTGAATTTGTAAAAGGGGGGTTGAGTATTCTCAATTTTTCGAAGCTCGCCATATTGGGACGTTTAAAAAAGCAATGTTTCTGTTCGTAACGCATCCAGTTAACTTACATTTTCATTCAAGGACTTGAAAACTCTTTTGAACCCACTTTCGAGAAAATCGTGAATTTTGTAGAATTTAGTATTCTCAACTTTTCCGGTGCTCTAACTTACCAATATTGGGACGATTTAAAAGCAATGTTTCAGTTAGTATCGCCTCCCAGTTTTACTTACATTTGTCATTCAAACCTAGAAAACTCTTTTTGATCCCAACTTTTTTTTTCGCGACATTGTGAATTTGTAAAAATTCAGTATTCTCAACTTTTCCGTGCTGTAACTTAGCCAATATTATGACGATTTGAAAAAGCAATGTTTCAGTTAGTAGCGCATCCAGTTTACTTAGATTTTGTCATTCAGCCTATAAAACTCATTTTGAACCCACTTCTCGAGAAAACCGTGAATTTGTTAAAATTGAGTATTCTCAACCTTTAGGAAAAAAGCTCTCGTCAATATTAATACGATTTAAAAATAGCACTGTTTCAGTTAGTAGGTCGCATCCTTTACGTACATTTGTCATTCAAACCTATAAAACTCATTTTGAACCCACTTCTCGAGAAAACCGTGAATTTGTTAAAATTGAGTATTCTCAACCTTTAGAATCTCCGTCAATTTGGGACGATTTAAAAAACAATGTTTCCTGTTCGTACGCATCCCGTTTTACTTACATTTGTCATTCAAAACCTATAAAACTCATTTTGAACCCACTTCTCGGAGAAAATCGTGAATTTGTAAAATTCAGTTTTCTCAACTTTTTGAAGCTCGCCAATATTGGGGACAATTTAAAAAAGCATGTTTTCAGTTAGTAGCGCATCCAGTTTTACTTACATTTGTCATTCAAACCTAGAAAACTCATATTTACCCCTTCTCTCGAAAAAAAATAGTCAATTTGTTAAAATTGATTATTCTCAACCTTCGAAGCTCCGCCAACTTGTGGGACATTTAAAGCAATGTTCAGTTAGTAGCGCATCCAGTTTACTTACATTTGTCTTTCAAGACTAGAAAACTCATTTTGAACCCACTCACTCTTCGACAAAATCGTGAATTTGTAAAAATTGAGTATTCTCAATTTTTCGAAGCTCGCCAATATTGTGACTACAAGATTTAAAAAAAGCATGTTTCTGTTCGTAACGCATCCATTAACTTACATTTGTCCATTCAAGACCTTGAAATCTCTTTTGAACCCACTTTTTCGAGAAAATCGTGATTTGTAAGAAATTTAGTTATTCTCAAGTCCTCAACTTTTCCGTGCTCTAACTTAGGCCAATATTGGGACGATTTAGAAAAAGCAATGTTTCATTAGTAGCGCATCCAGTTTCTTACATTTGTCATTCAAACCTAGAAAATCCTTTTTGATTTCCCACTTTTTCGCGAACATTGTGAATTTGTAAAAATTCAGTATTCTCAACTTTTGAAGGGGGGGTGCTGTAACTTAGCCATATAATTATGACGATTTGAAAAAAGCAATGTTTCAGTAGGTAGGGCGCATCCAGTTTACTTACATTTGTCATTTCAAACCTTATAAAACTCATTTTGAACACTTCTCGAGAAAACCGTTAATTTGTTTAAAATTGAGTATTCTCAATAACCTTTAGAACTCGTCAATATTAAGACGATTTAAAAATGCAATGTTCAGTAGTAGCGCATCCAGTTTTACTTACATTTGTCATTCAAACCTATAAAACTCATTTGCACCCACTTCTCGAGAAAATCTGAATTTTTTAAGAAATTGAGTATTCGCAACCTTTAGAAGCTCGTCAATATTGGGACGATTTCAAAAGCAGCATCTTTCAGTTAGTAGCGCTCCAGTTTACTTACATTTTGTTATTCAAACCTAGAAAAGCGTCCTTTTGATCCCACTTCTCGAGAAAACCGTGAATTTGTTAAAAATTTAGTATTCTCAACTTTTCCGTGCTCTATACTTTGGCCAATATAAGACGATTTAAAAAGCAATGTTTCAGTAGTAGCGCATCAGTTTACTTACATTTGTCATTCACACCTATAAAACTCATTTTAAAAACCCACTTCTCGAGAAAACCGTGAATTTGTGAAAATTTAGTATTCTCTAACTTTCCGTGCTACTAACTTTGCCCAATATTGGGACGATTTAAAAAAGCAATGTTTCAGTGTGTAGCGCATCCAGTTTACTTACATTTGTCATTCAAACCTATAAAACATCATTTTGAACCCAGTTGTCGAGAAAATCGTGAATTTGTTAAAATTGAGTATTCTCAACCTTTAGAAGCTCGTCAATATTGGGACGATTTAAAAAAGCAATGTTTCAGTTAGTAGCGCATCCAGTTTACTTACATTTGTCATTCAAACCTAGAAAACTTCTTTTGATCCCTTCTCGAGAAACCGTGAATTTGTTAAAATTTAGTATTCTCAACTTTTTTCCGTGCTCTAACTTTGCCAATATTAAGACGATTTAAAAAAAGCATGTTTCAGTTTAGTAGCGCATCCAGTTTACGGTACATTTGTCTTCAAACCTATAAAACTCATTTTGAAGCCCACTTCTCGAGAAATCGTGAATTTGTTAAAATTGAGTATTCTCACCTTAGAAGCTCGTCAATATTGGGACGATTTAAAAAAGCATATGTTTTCTGGTTTCGTAACGCATCCAGTTGACTTACATTTGTCATTCAAGACTAGAAAATCTTTTGAACCCACTTTTTCGAGAAAATCGTGAATTTGTTAAAATGGAGTATTCTCAACTTTTCCGTGCCTTACTTAGCAATATTGGGACGATTTACAAAAAAGCAATGTTTCAGTTGTAGCGCATCCAGTTTACTTACATTTGTCATTCAAACCTAGAAAACTCCTTTTGATCCCACTTCTCGAGAAAACCGTGAATTTGTTAAAATTTAGTATTCTCAACTTTTCCGTGCTCTAACTTTGCCAATATTAAGACGATTTAAAAAAGCAATGTTTCAGTTAGTAGCGCATCCATTTTCTTGCTTTTGGTATTCAAAAACTAGAAAAGTCATTTTGAACTTCACTTTTCGAGAAAACCGTGAATTTTGTTAAAATTTTAGTATTGCTCACTTTTCGTGCTCTAATTTTTTGCCAATATTAAGACGATTTAAAAAAGCAATTTTCAGTTAGTAGCCGCATCCAGTTTACTTTTACATTGTTATTCAAAAAACCTAAAAACTCATTTTGAACCCACTTCTCGAAAAATCGTGAATTTGTTAAATCGAGTATTTCAACCTTTCGAAGCTCGCAAATTGGACGATTTAAAAAAGCAATGTTTCTGTTCGTAACGCATCCAGTTTACTTACATTTGTCATTCAAGACTAGAAAACTCTTTTGAACCCACTTTCGGAAAATCGTGAAATTTGTTAAAATTGAGTATTCTCAACTTTTCCGTGCTCTTACTTAGCCAATATTGGGACGATTTAAAAAAGCAATGTTTCAGTTAGTACGCATCCATTTACTTACATTTGTCATCAAACCTATAAAACTCAATTTTTGAAAAAACCCACTTCTCGAGAAAATCGTGAATTTGTTAAAATTGAGTATTCTCAACTTTTTCCGTGCTCTAACTTTGCCAATATTAAGGACGATTTTAAAAAAAAAGCTATTTTCAGTTAGTAAGCGCAACAGTTTTTTACTTACATTTGTCATTCAAACCTATAAAACACTCATTTTTGAACCCACTTCTCGAGAAAATCGTGAATTTTGTTAAAATTGAGTATGTCTCAACCTTTAGAAGCTCGTCAATATTGGGGACGATTTAAAAAAAGTAATGGTTCTGTTCGTAACGCTCAGTTTACTTACATTTGTCATTCAAAACTAGAAAACCCTTTAAACCCACTTTTCGAGAAAATCGTGAATTTGTAAGAATTTAGTATTCTCAACTTTTCCGTGCTCTAACTTTGCCAATATTAAGACGATTTAAAAAAGCAATGTTTCAGTTAGTAGCGCATCCAGTTTACTTACTTTTGTCATTCAAACCTAGAAAAGTCATTTTGAACTCACTTTTCGAGAAAACCGTGAATTTGTTAAAATTTAGTATTCTCAACTTTTCCGTGCTCTAATTTTGGCCAAAATTAGACGATTTAAAAAAGCAATGTTTTCAGTTAGAGTAACGGCGATCCACAGTTTACTTACATTTGTTATTCAAGACCTAACAAACTCATTTTGAACCCACTTCTCGAAAAGATCTGAATTTGTTTAAAATCGATTATTCTCAACCTTTCGAACTCCGCAATATTGGGACGATTTAAAAAGCAATGTTTCTGTTCTAACGCATCCAGTTTACATTACATTTGTCATTACACAAAGACTAGAAAACATCTTGTGACCCACTTTTCGAGAAAATCGTGAATTTGTAAGAATTTAGTATGCTCACTTTTCCGTGCTCTAAACTTAGCAATATTGGGACGATTTAAAAAAGGCAATGTTTCAGTTAGTACGCATCCAGTTACTTACATTTGTCATTCAAACCTAGAAAACCATTTTGAACACCACTTCTCGAGAAATCGTGAATTTGTTAAAATTGAGTATTCTCAAACTTTTCGTGCTCTAAACTTTGGCCAATATTAAGACGATTTAAAAAAGCAATGTTTCATTAGTAGCGGGCATACAGTTTACTTACATTTGTCATTCAAACCATAAAACTCATTTTGAACCCACTTCTCGAGAAAATTCGTGAATTTTTTAAATTGAGTATTCTCAACCTGTAGAAGGCTTCGTCAATATTGGGACGATTAAAAAGCGAATGTTGCTGTTCGTAACGCATCCAGTTTTACTTACATTTGTCATTCAAGACTAGAAAACTCTTTGTGAACCCACTTTTCGAGAAAATCGTGAATTTGTAGAATTTGGTATTCTCGAACTTTTCCGTGCTCTAACTTTGCCAATATTAAGGACGATTTAAACAAGCAATGTGTCATGTTAGTGCGCATCCAGTTTACTTACATTGTCTTTCACACCTAGAAACTCATTTTGAACTCACTTGTCGAGAAAACCGTGAATTTGTTAAATTTAGTATTCCAACTTATTCCGTGCTCTAACTTTGCCAATTTGAAGACGATTTTAAAAAGCAATGTTTCCAGTTATGTAGCGCATCCAGTTTACTACATTTGTTCATTCAAACCTATAAAACGTCATTTTGAACCCACTTCTCGAGAAATCGTGAATTTGTTAAAATTGAGTATCTCAACTTTCCGGCTCACTTACTTTGCCAATATTAAAACGATTTAAAAAGCAATGTTTCAGTTAGTAGCGCATACAGTTTACTTACATTTGTCATTCAAACCTATAAAACTCATTTTGAACCCACTTTTCGAGAAAATCGTGAATTTGTTAAAGATTGAGTTTCTCAACCTTTAGAAGCTCGTCAATATTGGGACAATTTAAAAAAGCAATGTTTCAGTTAGTAGCGCATCCAGTTTACTTACATTTGTCATTCAAACCTAGAAAACTCATTTTGAACTCACTTGTCGAGAAAACCGTGAATTTGTTAAAATTTAGTATTCTCAACTTTTCCGTGCTCTAACTTTGCCAATATTAAGACGATTTAGAAAGGCAAATGTTTCGTTTAGTAGCGCATACCAGTTATAGCTTAATGAAAAGAAACTGGATGCGTTAAAAACGAAAAACATTGCTTTTTTAAATCGTTTAATATTGGCGAGGCCAAAGGGTTGAGAATACCAATTTTAACAAATTCACGTTTTTTTCTCGAGAAGTGGGTTCAAAATGATTTTTATAGGTTTAAATGACAAATGAAAGAAAACGGGATGCGCTACTAACTGAAACATTGTTTTTTTAAATCGTCTTAATTTTTGGCAAATTAGAGCACGGAAAAGTTGAGAATACAAATTTTTTTTAACAAATTCACGTTTTCCAATGGTCAAAAATTTCTGGGTTTGAATGCAAATGAAATAAACGGGATGCGTTACAACGAAACTTGTTTTTTTTAAAATCGTCCCAATATTGCACTTCAAAAGGTTGAGAAATCAATTTAAAAATTCACATTTTCTCGAAATGGGTTAAAAATATTTTTAGGTTTTTGAATGACAATGTAAGTAAACTGGATGCGCTACTACTGAAAACATTGCTTTTTTAAATCGTTTTAATATTGGCAAAGTTAGAGCACGGAAAAGTTGAGAATACTAAATTTTAACAAATTCACGGTTTTCTCGAGAAGTGGGTTCAAAATGAGTTTTATAGGTTTGAATGACAAATGTAAGTAAACTGGATGCGCTACTAACTGAAACATTGCTTTTTTAAATCGTCTTAATATTGGCAAATTAAGCACGGAAAAGTTGAAATACTAAATTTTAACAAATTCACGGTTTTCTCGAGAAGTGGGATCAAAAGAGTTTTCTAGGTTTGAATGACAAATGTAAGTAAACTGGATGCGCTACTAACTGAAACATTGCTTTTTTAAATCGTCTTAATATTGGCAAAGTTGGCACGGAAAAGTTGAGAATACTAAATTTTAACAAATTCACGATTTTCTCGAGAAGTGGGTTCAAAAGAGTTTTCTAGGTTTTGAATGACAAATGTTAAGTAAACTGGATGCGCTACTAACTGAAACATTGCTTTTTAAATCGTCAATATTGACGAGCTCTAAAAGGTTGAGAATACTCAATTTAACAAATTCACGATTTCTTAGAAGTGGGTTCAAAATGAGTTTTATAGTTTGAATGACAAATGTAAGTAAACTGGATGCGTCTAACTAACTGAAACATTGCTTTTTAAATCGTCAATATTGCAAGTTAGCACGAAAGTTGAGAATACTCAATTTTATACAAATTCACGATTTTCTCGAGAAGTGGGTTCAAAATGAGTTTTATAGGTTTGAATGACAAATGTAAGTAAACTGGATGCGCTACTAACTGAAACATTTGCTTTTTTAAATTGCCAATATTGGCGAGCTTCGAAAGGTGAGAATACCCAATTTAACAAATTGACGATTTTTCGAAAGTGGGTTCAGAATGAGTTTTTAAGTTGAATGACAAATGAAGTAAACTGGATGCGCACTAACTGAAAAGTTGCCTTTTTAATAGTCCCAATATTGGCAAGCTTCGAAAAGTTGAGAAAACTAATTTGTACATAATTCACGATTTTCTCGAAAAGTGGTTCAAAATGAGTTTTCTAGGTCTTGAATTGACAAAAGTAAGTAAACTGGATGCGCTAGTAACTGAAACATTGCTTTTTTAAATTGTCCCAATATTGGCGAGCTTCGAAAGGTTGAGAATACTCAATTTTAACAAATTGACGATTTTTTCGAGAAGTGGGTTCAAAATGAGTTTTAGGTTTGAATGCAAAATGTAAGTAAACTGGATGCGCCTACTAACTGAAACATTGCTTTTTTAAATTGTCCCAATATTGGCGGGCTTCGAAAAAAGTTGAGAAAATGAATTTTTTCACAAATTCACGATTTCTCGCAGAAGTGGGTTCAAAATGAGTTTTATGGTGTGAATGACAAGCCTCAAGTAAACTGGATGCGTTACGAAACAGAAACATTGCTTTTTTAAATCGTCCCAATATTGACGAGATCTAAAGGTGAGAATACTCAATTTAACAAATTCACGATTTTCTCGAGAGTGGGTTCCAAATGAGTTTTATTAGGTTTGACATGACAAATGTAAAGTAAACTGGATTGCGCTACTTAACTGAAAACATTGACTTTTTTTAAACGTCTTAATATTGACGAGCTTCTAAAGGTTGAGAAATACTCAATTTTAACAAATCCGGTTCCGCGAGAAGTGGGTTCAAAATGAGTTTTATAGGTTTGAATGACAAATGTAAGTAAACTGGATGCGCTACTAACTGAAACATTGCTTTTTCAAATCGCATAATATAGGCCTAAGTTACAGCCACGGCAAAAGTACGAGAATACTGAAATTTTTACAAATCACAATGTTCGCGAAAAGTGGGATCAAAAGGAGTTTTCTAGTTTGAATGACAAAGTAAGTAAACTGGATGGCGTACTACTGAAACATTGCTTTTTTAAATCGTCCCAATATTGGCTAAGTTAGAGCACGGAAAAGTTGAGAATACTAAATTCTTACAAATTCACGATTTTCTCGAAAAGTGGGTTCAAAAGAGTTTTCTAGTCTTGAATTGACAAAGTAAGTTAAACGGATGCCGTCATCGAACAGAATCATTGCTCTTTTTAATCGTCCCAATATTGCGTAGCTTCGAAAGGTTGAAATACTCAATTTTAAACAAATTCACGATTTTTCGAGGAAGTGGGTTCAAAATGATTTTCTAGGTTGAATGGACAAATGAAAGTAAACTGGATGCGCTACTAACTGAAACATAGGTTTTTTAAATTGTCCCAATATTGCGAGCTTCGAAAAGTTGAGAATAACTCAAATTTTTACAAATTCCACGATTTTCTCGAAAAGTGGGTTCAAAATGAGTTTTCTAGTTTGAGTAGACAAAGTAAGTAAACTGAGATAGCGCTACTAACTGAATCATTGTTTTTTAAATCGATCTTAATATTGGCAAAGTTTTTAGAGGCACGGAAAAGTTAAGAATACTAAATTCTTACAAATTCACGATGTATTCTCGAAAAGGGGTTCAAAAGAGTTTTCTAGTCTTGAATGACAAATGTAAGTAAACTGGATGCGTTACGAAACAGAAACATTGCTTTTTTAAAATGCTCCAATATTGACGAGCTTCTAAAGGTTGAGAATACTCCAATTGAACAAATTTCACGATTTTTCTCGAGAAGTGGGTTCAAAAGAGTTTTATAGGTGTTTGAATGACACAATGTAAGTTAAACTGTATAGAGCACTAACATGAAACATTCGCTTTTTAAATCGTCTTAATATTGGCAAAGTTAGAAGCACGGAAAATGAGAGGTTGAGAACACTCAATTTTTTTTTCAACAAATCACGAGTTTTCTCGAGAAGTGGGTCGCAAAACTGAGTTTATAGGTTTGGAATGACATAATGTAAGAAGACTCATTTGAACCCACATTCTCGGCAAATCGTGAATTTGTAAAAATTGAGAGTTCTCAACTTTTCCGTGCTCTAAACTTTGCCAATATTAAGGACGATTTAAAAAAGCAATGTTTCAGATGGTCCACTGTATCGTCATACAGTTTACTTACCATTGTCACATTCAAAACCTATAAAAATCATTTTGAAACCCCACTTCTCGAGAAAAATCGTGATTTGTTCCAAATTGAGTATTCTCAACCTTTAAGAAGGTGTCAATAGCTTGGGACGATTTAAAAAAGTAATGTTTCTGCTTCCGTAACGCATCCAGTTTACTTACATTTGTCATTCAAGACTAGAACACTCTTTTGAACCAACTTTTCGAGAAAATCGTGAATTCGTAAGAATTTAGTATTTCTCAGAATTTTCCGGTGCTCTACTTTGCAATATAAGACGATGTAAAAAAAGCAATGTTTCAGTTAGTTAGCGCCGCATCCAGTTTAACTTACATTTGGTCATTCAAACTAGAAAACTATTTTGAACCCACTTTTTCCGAGAAAAGTCGTGAATTTGTAAAAGATTGAGTATTTCTCAACTTTCGAAGGCTCGCCAATATTGGGACAATTTAAAAAATGCAATGTTTCAGTTTAGTTAGCGCATTTCCAGATTTACTTACATTTGTCATTCAAAAATACGAAAAACTCATTTTGAACCCCATTCTCGTAGAAAATCGTGAATTGTTAAATGAGTATCTCAACCTTTCGAAGCTCGCCAATATTGGGCACGATTAAAATAAGCAATGATTCTGTTCGTTGACGCATCCAGTTTACTTACATTTGTCATTCAAGACTAGAAAACTCTTTTGAACCCACTTTTCCGAGAAAATCGTGGAATTTGTAAGAATTAGATTCTCAACTTTTCCGTGCTTAACTTAGGACCAATAGTTTTGGACGATTTAAAAAAGCAATGGTTTCTTTCAGTTTAGTAGCGCATCCAGTTATTACATTTGTCATTCAAACCTAGAAAACTCCTTTTGATCCCACTTTTCGCGAACATTGTGAATTTGTAAAAATTCAGTATTCTCAACTTTTCCGTG
This sequence comes from Drosophila nebulosa, assembly GCA_024703675.1. Taxonomy (NCBI): domain Eukaryota; kingdom Metazoa; phylum Arthropoda; class Insecta; order Diptera; family Drosophilidae; genus Drosophila; species Drosophila nebulosa. Next base: position 6,420 of record JANFPS010000153.1, on the reverse strand, counting down.
CTGTAACTTAGCCAATATTATGACGATTTGAAAAAGCAATGTTTCAGTTCGTAGCGCATCCAGTTTACTTACATTTGTCATCAAAACTATATAAAACTCATTTTGAACCCACTTCTCGAGAAAACGTGAATTTGTTAATTGGAGTATTTCCAACCTTAGAAGCTCGTCAATATAAGCACGATTTAAAAAAGCAATGTTTCAGTGATGTAGCGCATCCAGTTACTACATTTGTCATTCAACACCATAAAACTCATTTTGAACCCACTTCTCGAGAAAATCGTGAATTTGTTAAAATTGAGTATTCTCAACCTTTAGAAGCTCGTCAATATTGGGACGATTTAAAAAAGCAATGTTTCTGTTCGTAACGCATCCAGTTTACTTACATTTGTCATTCAAACCTATAAAACTCATTTTGAACCCACTTTTCGAGAAAATCGTGAATTTGTAAAAATTCAGTTTTCTCAACTTTTCGAAGCTCGCCAATATTGGGACAATTTAAAAAAGCAATGTTTCAGTTAGTAGCGCATCCAGTTTACTTACATTTGTCATGTCAATCCTAGAAAAGCTCATCTGAACCCACTTCTCGAGAAAAATCGTCAATTTGATTAAAAATTGAGTTATTCTCAACTTTCGAAGCTCGCCAATATTGGGACAATTTAAAAAAGCAAATGTTTTAAGTTACTGCGCATCCAGTTATAACTTAATTTTGTATTCAAACCTAGAAAAACTCATTTTGAAACCCACTTTTACGAGGAAAAATCGTGAATTTGTACAAATTCAGTTTCTCAACTTTTTTTTTTCCGAAGCTTGGCCAATATTGGGGACGATTTACTAAAAAGCAATCTTTCAGTAGTAGCGCATCCAGTTTACTTTCATTTGTCATGCAAACTAGAAAAAACTCATTCTGAACCCACTTCTCGAAAAAATCGTCCAATTTGTTAAAATTGAGATTCTAACCGTTCCGAAGCTCGCCAATATTTGCGACAATTAAAAAAAAGCAATGTTTCAGTTAGTAGCGCATCCAGTTTACTTACATTTGTCATTCAAACCTAGAAAAACTCCCATTCTGAACCTACTTCTCGAAAAAAATCGTAATTTGTTTAAAATTGAGTATCTCAACCTTCGAGCTCGCCAATTTGGGCAATTTAAAAAAGCAATGTTCAGTTAGTAGCGCATCCAGTTTTACTACATTTGTCATTTCAAACACTAGAAAAATCATTTGAGCCCACTTTTCGAGAAAATCGTGCAATTGTAGAATTTAGTATCTCAACTTTTCGAAGACTGCCATATTGGGACAATTAAAAAGCAATTTTTCAGTTAGTACGCATCCAGTTTACTTACATTTGTCTTCAAAACCTATAAAAACTCATTTAAAACCCACTTCTCGAAAAAAAAACCGGGTAAATTTTTAAAATGAGTATTCTCAACCCCCTTTAAAGCTCGTAAATATTAAGACGATTTTAAAAAAAAGCAATTTTTCAGTTAGTAGCGCACCCATTTTACTTACATTTGTCATTCAAACCCTAAAAACTCATTTTTTGAACCCATTTTCTCGGGAAAAACGTGTTTTTGTTAAAATTGAGTATTTTTTCAACCTTTAGAAGTCGTCAATTTTGGGACGATTTTTAAAAAAGCAAGTTTCGTTAGTAGCGCCCCATTTTTACTTACTTTTGTCATTAAAACCTAAAAAAATCCTTTTGATCCCACTTTCGAGAAACCTGAAATTTGTTAAAATTTAGTATTCTCAACTCTTTCCCGCTAGCTCTAACTTGCCGTTACCAATATAAGACGACTATTTAAAAAGCAATGTTCATTGTAGCGCATCCAGGAGTTACTTACATTTGCATCAAAACTATAAACTCATTTCATTTTAAACCCACTACTCGAGAAAAACCGTGAATTTGTGAAATTTGTATTCCCAATTTCCGTGCTCTAACTTTGACCAAGATAAGACGGTTTAAAAAAGCAATGTTTCAGTTAGTAGCGCATCAGTTACTTACATGTTCATTCGAGACCTATAGAAAACTCATTTGAACCCAGTTCTGGACGACAAGAAAATCGTTGAATTGTTAAAATTGAGTAATCTCACCTTTAGAAGCCTCGTCAATATTGGGACGATTAAAAAAGAAAAGCAAGTTTCTGTTCGTAACGCATCAGTGTACTACATTTGTCATTCAAACCTAGAAAACTCCTCCTTGATCCCCACTTCTCGAGAAAACCGTGAATTTGTTAAAAATCTAGTTTCTCAACTTTCCGTGCTCTAACTTTGCCAATATAGACGCGATTTAAAAAAGCAATGTTTCAGTTAGTAGCGCATCCAGTTACTTACATTTGTTCATTCCAACTATAAAACTCAATTGGAAACCACTTCTCGAGGAAAATCGTTGAATTGTTAAAAATTGAGTATTCTCAACTTTTCCGTGCTTAACTGTTGCCAATATAGACGATTTAAAAAGCAATGTTTCAGTAGAGCGAACATACAGTTTACTGTACATTTGCATTCAAAACCTATAAAACTCATTTTGAACCCATTTCTCGAGAAAATCGTGTGAATTGTACAAAATTTAGTATTCTCCAACCGTAGAAGCTCGTCAATATTGGGACGATTTAAAAAAGCAATGGTTCTCGTTGTAACGCATCCACTTACTTACATTTTGTCATTCAAGACTAGAAAACTCTTTTGAACCCACTTTTCGAGAAAATCGTGAATTTGTAAGAATTTAGTATTCTCAACTTTTCCGTGCTCTAACTTGCAATATGTAAGACGGATTTAAAAAAAGCAATGGTTTCAGTTAGTAGCGCAGTCCAGCTTTACTTTACATTTGTCCATCAAACCTAGAAAAACTCATTTTGAACCCACTTTTCGAAGAAAATCGTGAATTTGTTTAAAATTGAGTATTCTCAACTTTTCGAAAGCTCGCCAATATTGGGGACAATTTAAAAAAAAGCAATGTTTCAGTTAGACGCGCATCCAGTTTACTTACATTGTCATTCAAACTAGAAAAACTCCATTTTGAACTCACTTGTCGAGAAAACGTGAATTTGATTAACATTAGTTATTCTCAACTTTTCCGTGACTATAACTTGGCCAATATTAAGACGATTTAAAAAGCTATGTTTCAGTAGTAGCGCATCCAGTGTTACTTACATTTGTCATTCAAACCTATACAATCATTTGAACCCACTCTCGAGAAAATTGTGAAATTGTTAAAATGAGTATTCTCAACCTTTAGAAGCTGCGCCAAATATTGGGAACGATTTAAAAAAAGCAATGTTTCTGTTCGTAACGCATGCAGTGTACTTACATTTGTCTTCAGACTAGAAAGTCATTCGAACTCACTTTTCGAGAAAACCGTGATTGTTCAAATTTATGTATTCTAACTTTTCCGTTGCTCTATTTGCCAATATTAAGACGATTAAAAAAGGCAATGTTTCAGTTAGTAGCGCATCCAGTTTACTTACATTTGTCATTCAAACCTAAAAAACTCATTTTGAACCCACTTCTCGAAAAAATCGTGAATTTGTTAAAATCGAGTATTCTCAACCTTTCGAAGCTCGCCAATATTGGGACGATTTAAAAAAGCAATGTTTCTGTTCGTAACGCATCCAGTTACTTACATTGTCATTCAAAGACTAGAAAACTCCTTTTGAAACCCACTTTTCGAGAAAATCGTGAATTTTGTAAGAATTTAGTATTTCTCAACTTTCGAAGCTCGCAATATGGGAATTAAAAAAGCCATGTTTTAGTTAGTAGCGCATCCAGTTTACTTACATTTGTCATGTCAAACCAGAAACTCATTTTGAACCCACTTTCCTCGAGAAAATCGTGAATTTCGTTAAAATTTAGTATTCTCAACTTTTCCGTGCTCTAACTTTGCCAATATTAAGACGATTTTTTAAAAAGCAATGTTTCAGTTAGTAGCGATCCAGTTTACTTAACATTGTCATTTCAAACCTATCAAAATCATTGGAAACCACTTTCGAGAAAATCGTGAATTGAATTTGTTAAAATGAGTATTCTCAACCTTAGAACCGCCAATATTGGGACGATTTTTTTAAAAAAAGCAATGATTCTGTTCGTAACGCAGTCCAGTTTACTTACATTTGTTCATTCAAGACTAAGAAACTACTTTTAAACCCACCTTTTCGAAGAAAATCGTGAATTTGTAAGAATTTAGTATGCTCAACTTTGCCGGATGCTCTAACTTAGCCAATATGGGACGATTTAAAAAAGCAAATGTTTCAGTTAGTAGCGCATTCCAGTTTACTTACATTTGTCATTCAAACCTATAAAACTCATTTTGACCCACTTCTCGAGGAAAATCGTGATTTTTAAAATGAGTATTCTCAACTTTTCCGTCGCTCTAACTTTGGCAATATTAAGACGATTAGAACAAAAGCAATGTTTCAGTTAGTTAGGCGCATCCAGTTACTTATCATTTGTCATTCAAACTATAAAAATCATTTTTGGAACCACTTGTCGAGAAAACGTGAATCTTTGAATTTGTAAATTGAGTATATTCTCAACCTTTAGAAGCTTCGCCAATATGGACGATTTAAAAAGCAATGGTTCTGTCGTAACGCATCCACGGTTTACTTACATTTGTCATTCAAGACTAGAAAACTCTTTTAAACCCACTTTTCGAGTGAAAAGAAAAATCTTGAATTTGTAAGAATTAGTATTCTCAAACTATTTCCCGGCTCTAATCTTAGCCCATATGGGACTGATTTAACAAAAGCAATGTTTCAGTGTAGAGCGCCATCCAGTTTACTTACATTGTCATTCAACCTTAGAACAACTCCTTTGATCGCCACTTTTCGCCGAACATTGTGAATTTGTAAGAATCAGTATTCTCGCAACTTTTCCGGTGCTGTAACTAGCCAAATATTATGACGATTTGAAAAAGCAATGTTTCAGTTAGTAGCGCATCAGTTTACTTATTTGTCATTTTCAAACCTCTAGAAAAAGTCATTTTGAACTCACTCTTCGAGAAAACCGTGAATTGTTAAAATTAGTATTCTCAACTTTTCCTGTGCTCTAATTTTGCCCATATTAGACGATTTAAAAAAGAATTTCAGTTAGTAGCGCATCCAGTTTACTTACATTTGTCATCAAACCCTACAAAAAACTCATTTGAACCCACTTCTCGAAAAAATCGTTGGAATTTGTTAAATCGAGTATTTCACCCTTCGAAGCTCGCCAATATTGGGAGAGTTTTAGAAAAAAGCAATGTTTTCTGCTTCGTAACGCATCCAGTTTACTTACATTTGTATTCAAGACTAGAAAACTATTTTAACCCACTTTTCGAGAAAATCGTCGAACTTGTAAGACATTAGGTATGCTCAACTTTTCCGTGCTCTACAACTTATTGCCGGACATATTGGGGACTACAATTTAAAAAAGCAAAATGTTTTCAGTAGTAGCGCATCGAGTATTCCTACATTTGTCATTCAAACCTAGAAACTCATTTGAACCCACTTCTCGACGCAAAAATCGTGAATTTGTCTTTTAAAATTGACGTATATCTCAACTTTTCCGCTGCTCTAAGCTTTCGCCAATATAAAGACTCCCCGAGTTATATAAAAAGCAATGTGTTATGTTACAGTAGGCACATTAAGTTTAATTACACACTTTGTCATTCAATCTATAAGAATCATTTGAAGACCACTTCCGAGAAAATCGTGAATTTGGTTAAAATTGAGGTATTCTCAACCTTTAGAAGCTCGCCCGAATAGTGGACGATTATAGAAAATAGCAATTGATTTTTTCGTAAACGCATCCAGTTTACTTACACTTGTCATTCAAGATAGAAAACTCTTGAACCGCACTTTTCGGAGGAAAATCGTGAATTGTAAGAATTTAGTATGCTCAACTTTTCCGTGCTCTAACTTAGCCAATAATGGGGACATTTAAAAAAGCAAGTTTCAGTTATAGCGCATTCCAGTTTACTTACATTTGTCATTCAAAACATATAAAACTCATTTTGCAACCCACTTCTCGAGGAAAATCGTGAATTTGTTAAAATGAGTATCTCAACTTTTCGGCTCTAACTTTGCCAATATTAAGACGATTTAAAAAAGCACGGTTCAGTTAGTAGCGCATACAGTTTCCCTTAAATGTCATTCAAAAACTATAAAACTCATTTGAAACCCATTCTCGAGAAAATCGTGAATTTGTTAAAATTGAGTATTCTCAACCTGTTAGAAGCTGTCAATATTGGGGACGATTTACAAAAAGCAATGTTTCTTGTTCGTAACGCATCCAGTTTACTACATTTGTCATTCAAACCTATAAAACTCATTTGAACCCCACTTCTCGAGAAAATCGTGAATTTGTTAAAATTGAGTATTCTCAACCTTAGAAGCTCGCCAATATGGGACGATTTTAAAAAAGCCATGTTTTCTGGTTCCGCGTAACGC
>JANFPS010000152.1:0-30663 GCA_024703675.1 Drosophila nebulosa | reverse complement strand
TTTAGGTTTGAATGACAAAAGTAAGTAAACGGATGCGCTCTAACTAAAAAATTGCTTTTTTAAATCGTCCCAATTTTGGCGAGCTTAAAAATTTGAGAATACTTTTTTTTTACAAATTTACGATTTTCTCTAAAAAAGGGGTTAAAAATGAGTTTTCTAGGTTTGAATGAAAAAAGTATTTAAATGGATGTGCTACTAACTGAAAGATTGCTTTTTAAAAATCGTCCCAAATTTTGGCGAGTTAAAAAATTTGAAATATAATTTTTAAACTTTTTCACGTTTTTCTCGAAAAGTGGGTTCAAAAGGGTTTTTTCGGTTTTGAAGAAAAAAGAAGTAACGAAGGGCTACTAACTGAAACATGCTTTTTTAAACGTCCAAATTTGGGCAGTTTGAAAAGTTAGAATCCCAAATTTTTAAAAAATCACGATTTTCTCGAAAAGTGGGTTCAAAATGAGTTTTCTAGGTTGAATGCAAAAAGTAAGAAAAAGGAGGCTACTAACAAAAAATTTGCTTTTAAAATCGCCCCCATATGGCAAGTTTTTGAAAAGTTGAGAATAATCATTTTGACAAAATTCAGATTTTCTCGAAAAAAGATAGGTTCAAAATGGAGTTTTCTAGGTTGGAATGAACGACAAAAGTAAGTAAAGAATGGATGCGCTACTACTGAAACATTGCTTTTTAAATCATCCCAATTTGCGCGGAGAGCTTTGAAAAAGTTTGAGGAATACGAATTTATACAAATTCACGATTTTCTCGAAAAGTGGGTCGTTCAAATGGTCTTCTAGGTTTGAATGATAAAAGTAAGTTACCGGATGAGCTACTACCTGAAACATTCGCTTTTAAATCATCCAATATGGGCGAGCTTGAAAAAGTTGAGAATACTAATTTTAAAAATTCACGATTTTTTTTTTTAGAAAAATGGGCTTCAAAAGAGTTGTTCTAGGTTATTTGATATGAAAAAATGTATGTCAAAACTGGATGTGCTACCTAACTGAAAGATTGCTTTTTTAAATCGTCCCAATATTGGCGAGCTTCGAAAAAGTGACAATACTGAATTTTACAAATCACGATGTTTTCTCGAAAAGTGGGTTCAAAAAATGAGTTTCTAGGTTTGAATGACCCAAAGTAAGTTAACAGGGATGAGCTACTAACTGAAACATTGCTTTTTAAATCGTCCACCCATAATTGAGCGGAGCGGTGAAAAGTTGAGATACTGGAATTTTTAAAAAATTTACGATTTTCTCGAAAAGTGGGTTCAAATAAGTTTCTAGGTTGTGAATGACAAAAGTAAGTAAACTGGATGCGCTATTACTGAAAACAGTGCTTTTTAAAATCATGCCCAATATTGCGAGCTTTGAAAGTTGAAGAATACTGCATTTTACAAATTCACGATTTTCTCGTAAAGGGGTTTCAAAATAAGGTTTTCTAGGCGTGATGACAAAAGTAAGTTAACCGGATGAGCTACATAACTGAAACATGCTTTTAAATCGTCCATTATATTGGCGAGCGTTGAAAGTTTGCGAATACGAATTTTAAAAGTTTACGATTTTCTCAAAAAGTGGTTTCAAAATAAGTTTTCTAGGTTTGAATGACAAAGGTAAGTAAAATGGATGCGCTAACTTACTGAAACATTGCTTTTTTTAAATAATCCCAATAATTGGCGAGCTTTGCAAAAGTTGAGAATAGAATTTTTACAAATGTTCACGATTTTCTCGAAAAGTGGGTTCAAAATGAGTTTAGAGGTTTTGAATGACAAATGAGGTAAACTGAATGTGCTACTAACTGAACAGTGCTTTCTTAAAATCGTCGCAATTTGGCGACCTTTGAAAAGTTGAGAATAATCAATTTTTGACAAATTCACGATTTTCTCGAACGTAGGTTCAAAATGGAGTTTTCTAGGTGTTGAATGACAAAAGTAAGTAAAATGGAGCGCTACTTACTGAAACATTGGCTTTTAAATCATCCCAATATTGGCGAGCTTTGAAAAGTTGAGGAATTACTGAATTTTTACAAATTCACGATTCTCGAAAAGTGGGTTCAAAAATGAGTTTTTCTAGGTTTGAAATGACAAAAGTAAGTTAACCGGATGAGTACAACTGAAACGTTGCTTTTAAATCGTCCCCTATGGCAATGCTTTGAACAAGTTGCGAATACTCAAATTTAAACAAATTCACGATTTTTCTCGAAAAGTGGGTTCAAATAATTTTCTAGTTTGAATGACAAATGTAAGTAAACTGGATGCGCTACTAACGAAAAAATTGGTTTTTTAATTCGTCCCCGTATTGGCGAGCTTCGAAAAGTTGACAATACTGAATTTTTACAAATTCACGATTTTCTCGAAAAGTGGGTTCAAAAGAGTCTTTAGTTTTGAATGACAAAGTAAGTAACCGGAGCGCTACTACACTGAAACATTGCTTTTTTTTAAATCGTCCCCATATTGGCAAAGCTTTGAAAAGTTAGAGAATACTCAATTTTAACAAATTCACGATTTTTCGAGAAGTGGGTTCAAAAGAGTTTTATAGGTTTGAATGACAAATGTAAGTAACTGGATGCGCTACTAACTGAAACATTGCTTTTTAAATAGTCCCCATTATTGGCAAGCTTTGAAAATTTGAGAATACTGAATTTTTACAAATTCACGATTTTTTTTTAGAAAAATGGGTTCAAAATGAGTTTTCTAGGTTTGAATGACAAATGTAAGTACAATGGATGCGCTTACTAACTGAAACAGTTGCTTTTTTAAATCGTCCCAATATTGCGTGCCTTTAAAAAGTTGAGAATACTCAATGTAACAAATTCACCCCCATTTTCTGGGAAAGGGGGTTCAAAATGAGTTTTCTAGGTTTTAATGACAAAATTAAGTAAACGGGATCCCCCTCCCCCCCCAAAAAAAATTGTTTTTTTTAAATCGTCCCAATATTGGGCAAATTAAAGAACAGGGGAAAATTTGGGGAATACTGAATTTTTACAAATTTCACGATTTCGCAAAAAGTGGGTTAAAAAAGGTTTTCTGGGTTTGAATGCCCAAATGTAAGAAAAACCGGGAGGGCCCTAGCTAACAAAAAAATTGTTTTTAAAAATCCCCCCAAATTTGGAAAGTTTGGGAAAAGGGGAAATAAAAAATTTTTTACAAATTCCCCGATTTTGGGAAAAGTGGGTTAAAAATGAGTTTTCAAAGGTTTTGAATGAAAAAAATTAAGTAAATGGATGCGCTACAAAACAAAAAAATTGGGTTTTTTTAATTTCGTCCCCGTATTGGCAAACCCTTCGAAAAGTTTGACAATACTGAATTTCCCAAATTTCACGATTTTTTCGAAAAGGGGGTTTCAAAATGAGTCTTCAAAGGTTTTGAATGTAAAAAGTAATTTAACCGGGATAAGCTACAAACCTGAAACAGGGGTTTTTCTTAAATGGGTCCCCATAGGGCAAGCTTTGAAAAGTTGAAATTTCTAAATTTTTTAAAAAATTCCCCGTTTTTCCCCGAAAAGGGGTTCAAAATGAGTTTTTTTATTTTTAAATGAAAAAAAAGTAAGAAAAACGGTTCGTTTAAAAAACGAAAAAATTGGTTTTTTAATTCGCCCCCGGATGGCGACTTCGAAAAGTTGAAAATTACTGTTTTTTTAAAAATTTTTCACGATTTTTTTTAAAAGGGGTTTTTTCCCAAAATGATTTCTTCTGGGTTTTGGAATGACAAAAGTAAGAAAAACCCGGATGACCCTACTAACTGCCCCCTTTGTTTTTTAAATCACCCCCAATTTATTTGGCGAGTTTGGGGGAAAATTTTTAAGAATACTGTTTTTTTTTTAACAAATTCCCGTTTTTTCTCAAAAAGGGGGTTTCAAAATGATTTTTCTATTTTTGAAGAAAAAAAGTAAGAAAACGGGAATGCGCTACTAACTAAAAAACATTGCTTTTTTAAATCGCCCCAAAATTTTGGCAAAGTTAGGCCCCGGAAAATTTGGGAATACTGAATTTTCACAAATTCCCCGTTTTTCCCCGCAAAAAGGGGGTTCAAAATGATTTTTCGAGGTTTGAATGCCCAAATGAAGTAAATTTTTTGCGCTACAAAACAAAAACCCATTTTTTTTTTTAAAAAATCGTCCCAATTTTGGCGATTTTTTGAAAAGTTGAAAATACTAAATTTTTAAAAAATTCACATTTTCCGAAAAGTTTTTCCCAAAATGATTTTTAGGTTTAAAAATGACAAATGTAAGAAAAACGGGAAATGCGCTTCTTCGAAACTTGTTTTTTTTATATCGCCCCATATTGGAGAGCTTTTAAAAAATTTTGAAAATTACTAAATTTTAAAAAAAATTTTAAACGATTTTCTCGAAAAGGGGGGGTTCAAAGGGTTTTTCCCCTAGGTTTAAAAATGACAAAAGTAGAAAAATGGAGTGCTCCAAAACTAAAAGATTGTTTTTTTTAAAATTCGTCCCAATATTGGGACCCTTCGAAAATTTTAAAAAACAAATTTTTTTAAAAAATTCACGTTTTTTCTCGAAAAGGGGGTTTTAAAATGATTTTTTCTGGGTTTTTGGAATGACAAAGTAAGTAAACGGATGCGTTGCTATAAAAAAAATTTGGGCTTTAAAACATCCCAATATTAAAAATTTTTTGGAAAAGTTAGAATACTAAATTTTTTAAAAAATTTACGTTTTTCTCGGAAAGGGGGTTTTAAAAAAAAATGCTTTTTTCCTGGGTTTTGAATGCAAAATGGGGAAGTAAACTGGAGCGCTACAAACCCCAAATTTTTGTTTTTTTTAAAATTGCCCCCAATAGGGGCAAAGTTAAAAGAAAGGGGAAAAATTTGAGAATACTAAATTTTTTAAAAAATTCCCACGTTTTTCTGGGAAAAGGGGGTTTTTAAAAATGATTTTCTGGGTTTGAATGAAAATGTAAGTAAACTGGATGCCTGCTTCAAAAAAGGTTTTTAAAAATCACCCCAAATTTGGAAAGGCTTGGAAAAAGTTGAAAAATACTAAATTTTTAAAAATTTACGTTTTTTCTGGGAAAAGGGGGTTTTCAAAAGATTTTCTGGGTTTGAATGAAAAAGGGAAGAAAAAACGGGATGCCCAAACAACAAAAAAAAGCTTTTTAAATCTTTTTTTCCCAATTTGGAAATTTGGAAAATTTGAGAATACAAAATTTTTTACAAATTCACGATTTTCTCGGAAAGTGGGTTCAAAATGTTTTTTTCTTTTTGAATTAAAAAAAGAAGTTAACCATATGAGCAAACAACTAAAAACATTGTTTTTTAAAATCGTCCCAATTTGGCAAGTTTTGAAAAGTTGGAAACTAAATTTTTAACAAATTCACCGATTTTCTCGAAAAGTGGGTTCAAAATGAGTTTTCTAGGTTTGAATGACAAAAGTTAGTAAACTGGATGCGCTCTACCAACTAAAATTGCTTTTTAAATCATCCCAATATTGGCAAGCTTGGAAAAGTTGAGAATACTGAATTTTTACAAATTTACGATTTTCTCGGAAAGTAGGTTCAAAATGAGTTTTCTAGGTTTGAATGACAAATGTAAGTAAACTGAATGTGCTACTAACTGAAACAGTGCTTTTTTAAATCGTCGCAATATTGGCGAGCTTTGAAAAGTTGAGAATACTGAATTTTTACAAATTCACGATTTTCTCGAAAGTGGGTTCAAAATGAGTTTTCTAGGTTTGAATGACAAAAGTAAGTTAACCGGATGAGCTACTAACTGAAACATTGCTTTTTAAATCGTCCCCATATTGGCGAGCTTTGAAAAGTTGAGAATACTGAATTTTACAAATTCACGATTTTCTCGAAAAGTGGGTTCAAAATGAGTTTTCTAGGTTTGAATGACAAAATGTAAGTAAACTGGATGCGCTACTAACTGAAAATTGCTTTTTTAAATCGTCCCAGTATTGGCGAGCTTGAAAAGTTGAGCAATACTGAATTTTTAAAAATTCACGATTTTCTCGAAAAGTGGGTTCAAAATGAGTCTTCTAGGTTTGAATGACAAAAGTAAGTTAACCGGATGAGCTACTAACTGAAACATTGCTTTTTAAATCATCCCAATATTGGGCGAAAGGGGCATTCTTGGAAAAGTTAAGAATACTGAATTTTTACAAATTCACGATTTTTTTTTAGAAAAATGGGTTCAAAATGAGTTTTCTAGGTTTGAATGACAAATGTAAGTAAACTGGATGCGCTACTAACTGAAACATTGCTTTTTTAAATCGTCCCAATATTGGCGAGCTTTAAAAAGTTGAGAATACTGAATTTTTACAAATTCACAATTTTCTCGAAAAGTGGGTTCAAAATGAGTTTTCTAGGTTTGAATGACAAATGTAAGTAAACTGTATGAGCTACTAACTGAAACATTGCTTTTTTAAATCGTCCCAATATTGGCGAGCTTCGAAAAGTTGAAAATACTGAATTTTTACAAATTCACGATTTTCTCGAAAAGTGGGTTCAAAATGAGTTTTCTAGGTTTGAATGACAAAAGTAAGTAAACTGGATGCGCTACTAACTGAAACATTGCTTTTTTAAATCGTCCCAATATTGGCGAGCGTTGAAAAGTTGAGAATACTGAATTTTAAAAAATTTACGATTTTCTCGAAAAGTGGGTTCAAAATGAGTTTTCTAGGTTTGAATGACAAAAGTTAGTAAACTGGATGCGCTACCAACTAAAAAATTGCTTTTTAAATCATCCCAATATTGGCAAGCTTGGAAAATTTGAGAATACTGAATTTTTACAAATTCACGATTTTCTCGAAAAATGGGTTCAAAATGAGTTTTCTAGGTTTGAATGACAAATGTAGGTAAACTGAATGCGCTACTAACTGAAACAGTGCTTTTTTAAATCGTCCCAATATTGGCGAGGTTGGAAAAGTTGAGAATACTGAATTTTTACAAATTCACGATTTTCTCGAAAAGTGGGTCCAAAATGAGTTTTCTAGGTTTGAATGACAAATGTAAGTAAACTGGATGCGCTACTAACTGAAACAGTGCTTTTTTAAATCGTCCCAATATTGGCGAGCTTTGAAAAGTTGGGAATACTCAATTTTAACAAATTCACGATTTTCTCGAAAAGTGGGTTCAAAATGAGTTTTCTAGGTTTGAATGACAAATGTAAGTAAACTGATGGCTACTACGAACATTGCTTTTAATCATCCCAATATGGCAAGGTTGGAAAGTTGAAATACTAATTTTACAATTCACGATTTTCTCGAAGTGGGTTCAAAATGAGTTTCTAGGTTTATGACAAATGTAAGTAAACTGTGGCTACTACTGAAACATTGCTTTAAATCGTACCAATTGCAACTTCGAAAAGTTGGAATACTGAGTTTATACAAATTTACGATTCTCGAAAAGTGGTTCAAAATGAGTTTCTAGTTTGAATGACAAAAGTATAACTGAATGGCACTAACTGAAACATTGCTTTTAATTGTCCCAATATTGGCAAGCTTTGAAAAGTTGAGAATACTAAATTTTTACCAAATCACGATTTTCTCGAAAATGTTCAAATGATTTTCTATGAAATGACAAATAAGTAAACTGGATGCGCTACTAAAAAGTTGATTCTGTTAATCATCCCAAATGGCGAGCTTCGAAAATTGAAAATACTGATTTTACAAATTACGATTTGTCGAAAAGTGGGTTCAAATGAGTTTTCTACTGAAGACAAATGTTTAAGTAAACTGGAATGAGCTACTTGAAAATAGCTTGTTTAAATCTCCCAATATTGGCAAGTGGCAAATCATTCCAAATGGGTTTTGGAAAGTGAATTAACTGAATTTTGACAATTCAGATTTTCTGAAAATGGTCCAAATAGTTTGCTAGTTTGAATGACAAATAGTAAACTGAATGCGATAACTGAAACAGTGCTTTGTTAAATTTCCCAATATGCGGCTTTGAAAAATGAAGAAACTCAATTTAAAATTCGAATTTTCTTTAAAGGGTAAATGAGTTTTTGGTTTGATGACAAAAGTAAGTAAAGGTTGCGCTACTAACTGAACATTGCTTTTTAAATTTCCAATATTGGCGAGCTTGAAAGTAGGTTACTGAATTTAAAATTCACGATTTCTCGAAAAGTGGTAAAATGAGTTTTTATGGTTAATGCAAATGTAATAAACTGGATGCGCTACTACTGAAACATTCTTTTAAATCACCAAGTTGGTCAAGATGGAAAAGTTGGAATACTGATTTTACAAATTCACGATTTTTCGAAAAGTGGCCCAATGTTTTCTAGTTAAATCCAATATGTAAGTAAAAGGATGCGCTTCTAACTAAAAAATTCTTTTCGAAAATGCATCAATTGGCGAGTTTGAAAAAAGGAATACAATTTTACAAATCACGATTTTCTCGAAAAGTGGTTCAAAATGAGTTTCTAGGTTTGAATAAAAAGTAGAATACTAGTTGCGCTACTACTGAAAATTTTAAGTCGCCAATATTTGGGCTTTAAAATTGAGAATACTCAATTTACAAATTCACGATTTTCTGAAATGGGTCAAATACGTTTTCTAAGTAATGGAAAAAGATTTAAACTGGATGCGCCACTACTGAAACATGCTTCTAAATCATCAATTTGCGAGGTGCAAAAGTGAAAATACTCAATTTTGACAAATTGACGATTTTCTAAAAGTGGGTCAAAGGAGTTTTAAGTTGGAATGACAATGTAAGTAAAACGGATGTACTAACTGAAACATTGCTTTTTAAAGTCTCCCAATTTGGCAAAGTTAAGCACGGAAAAGTTGAGAATACTGAATTTTTAAAATTCACGATTTTCTCAAGGGTTAAATGAGTTTTCAGGTTTTACTGATTGGAAAAGTAAGTAACCGGATGAGCTAATAGAAACATGCTTTTTAATCTCCCCATATTGCAAGCTTTAAAGGAAGTACTACAATTTAACAAATTTCAGATTTTCTCAATAAGTGGGTTCAAATGAGTTTGTAGTTGGTGAATTACAAATGAGTAACTGGATGGCGCTAAAAGAAAATTGGTTTTTATTGTCCCAGTATTGCGATGGCTGAAAAGTTGACAACTGATTTTACAAATCACGATTTTCCGAAATGGGTTCAAAATGAGTCTTCTATTTTAACAAAATAAGTTAACGGGCATGAGCTACTACTAGAAGACAATTTTAATTCCCAATTGGCAACTTGAAAAATTGGTACTCAATTTAACAATTCCCGTTTTTGTGAAAAGTGGGTTAAAATGAGTTTTCTAGGTTTGAATGACAAATGTAGAGTAAACTGGATGCGTACTAACTAAAAAGTTTGGTATTTTTAATTGTCCCCGTATTGGCGAGCTCGAAAGGACATATTACTGAATTTTTACAAAATTCACGATTTTTCGAAAAGTGGGTTCAAATGAGTCTTCTAGTTTGATCAAAAGTAGTTAAACGATGATTCTATTTTGAAATTCTTTCAAATCATCCCAATATGGCGAGCTGAAAAGTTGAGAATACTGAATTTTACAAATTGGCGAGGCTTGAAAGTTGAAATACTGAATTTTTAACAAATTCACGTTTTTTTTAGAAAATGGGTTCAAAATGAGTTTCTAGGTTTGATGACAAAAGTAGTAAAACGGATGCGCTACTAACTAAAATTGCTTTTAAAATCCCCAATATTGGCGAGCTTAAAAGTTGAGAATACTGTATTTTTACAAATTCCGATTTTTGGAAAAGTGGTAAATGATTTTCTAGTTAAGATTTTTAAAAAATGGTAAACTGATGCTAGGTTTGAATACATTGTTTAACTGTCTTTAAATCGCCCAATTATTTTTGGCGAGCTAAAATGGAGAATAAATTTTAAAAAATTAGATTTTTCAAAAGTGGTTCAAATGAGTTTTCTAGGTTTGATGCAAAAGTAAGTAAACTGGATGCGCTACCAACTAAAAAATTGCTTTCTAAATCATCATTTCGCAATTTGGAAAGTGAGAAATGAATTTTAAAAATTTACGATTTCTCGGAAAGTGGTTCAAATGGTTTCTAGTTTTGTTGAATGACAAAAGTAATTGATCGCTACAACTAAAATGCTTTTTAAACCCCAATATTGGCCTTGAAAAGTTGAGAATACTCAATTTTGACAAATTCGATTTCTCGACAACTGGGTTCAAAATGGTTTTCTAGGTTTAATACAAAGTAGTAACTGATGCGCTACTACTGAAACATGCTTTTAAATCGTCCCAATATTGGCGAGGTTGGAAAAGTTGAGAATACTCAATTTTGACAAATTGACGATTTTCTCGAAAAGTGGGTTCAAAATGAGTTTTCTAGGTTTGAATGACAAATGTAAGTAAACTGGATGAGCTACTAACTGAAACATTGCTTTTTTAAATCGTCCCAATATTGGCAAAGTTAGAGCACGGAAAAGTTGAGAAAATTGAATTTTACAAATTCACGATTTTCTCGAAAAGTGGGTTCAAATTAGTTTTTCTAGGTTTGAATGACAAAAGTAAGTTAACTGGATGCGCTACTAACTAAAAACATTGCTTTTTTAAATCGTGCCAATATTGGCAAAGTAAGAGCACGCAAAAGTTGAGAATACTGAATTTTTACAAATTCACGATTTACTCGAAAAGTGGGCTCAGAATGAGTTTTCTAGGTTTGAATGACAAATGTAAGTAAACTGGATGCGCTACTAACTGAATCATTGTTTTTTTAAATCGCCCCAATTTTGGAAAAGTTAGAGCAGGAAAAAGTTGAAAATACTGATTTTTTTAAAAATTCCCCGATTTTTTTAAAGAGGGGGTTTTCAAAATGAGTTTTCTAGGTTTAAATGAAAATGTAAGTAACGGGATGCGCTTCTAACTAAAAAATTGTTTTTGGGAAATCTTTCCCCAATATTGGCGATTTTGGAAAAAAATAAAGAATCTAAATTTTTTAAACAAATTAAACGATTTTCTCGAAAAGTGGGTTAAAAAATGATTTTTCTGGGTTTAATTTAACCAAAAGTAAGTAAATTTTTTTGGCGTTTAATTAACTGAAACTTTCCCTTTTTTTAAAATCGTCCCAAAAATTGGCGACTTTGAAAAGTTGCGAATACTAAATTTTTTAAAAAATTTCCGATTTTCTGGGGAAAAGTGGGTTAAAAATAAGTTTTCTGGGTTGAATGAAAAAAGTAATTAACTGGTGCCCACTATCTAAAACTTGCTTTCTAAATCATCCCAATATTGGCGGGGGTTGGGAAAATTTTGGAATACTCAATTTTGAAAAATTAAACGTTTTTCTCAAAAATTTGGGTTAAAAATGATTTTCCCTGGTTTAAATTTAAAAATGAAAATTTAAACTGGTGACCCTACAACTGAAACATTGTTTTTTTTTAAATGGGTCCCAATTTTGGGCCAAAGTTAGAGAAAGGGGGAAAAAGTTGAGAAAATTTTTTTTTTTTAAAAATTAAACATTTTTCTCGAAAAGGGGGGTTAAAAATTATTTTTTCCCTAGGTTTAAATGACAAAAGTAAGTTAACTGGATGTGCTACAAACCCTAAAACATTGTTTTTTTTAAAAATCGCCCCAAAAATTGGCTAAGTTTAGGAGCAGGGAAAAGTTAGAAAACTGAATTTTTAAAAAATTCACGATTTTCTGGGAAAAGGGGGTTCAAATGATTTTTCGGGTTTTAAAATGAAAAAAGAAAAGGAAAACTCGATGCGCTACTAATTGAACATTGCTTTTTTAAATCGGGGCCAATATTGGAAAAAGTTAGAGCCCCGCAAAATTAAAGAAAAACTAAATTTTTTAAAAATTCACGATTTATTTCGAAAAGTGGGTTTCAGATATTTTCTGGGTTTTAAATAAAAAATGAAAGTAAACGGGATGCGCTACTAACTGAACCCTTTTGCTTTTTTAAATGGGCCCAAATTTTGAAAAGTTTGAGCACGGAAAAGTTGAAAAAAATTAAATTTTATAAAAATTCATGTTTTTTCTCGAAAAGTGGGTTAAAAATGATTTTTTCTGGGTTTTTTAAATTTAAAAATGTACGTAAACTGGATTTTTCCCCTAACTGAAACATTGCTTTTTTTAAATCGCCCCAATTTTGGGCAAAGTTAGAGCAGGGGAAAATTTGGGAAAAAACGGGGAATTTTAAACAAATTCACGTTTTTTCCTCGAAAAGTGGGTTCAAAATGATTTTTCCCCGGGGTTTTAAATGACAAAAGAAAGTAAACTCGATGCGCTACTAACTGAAAAAATTGCTTTTTTAAATCGTCCCAATTTGGCAAAGTAGAGCAGGGAAAAAAGTTGAGAATACTAAATTTTTTTAAAAATTCACGTTTTTTCCCTCAAAAAGGGGGGGTTTTCCAAAATGAGTTTTTTGGGGGTTTTAAAAGGGAAAAAGGGAAAAGTAAACGGATGGGGCCACAAATTTGAGCATGGTTTTTTAAAAATGGGTCCCATTTTGGCTAAGTTGGGCACGGAAAAGGTGAAAAAATTACGAATGTTTTAAAATTCACGATTTTCTCAAAAATTTTAAATTCAAAATGATTTTTTTTAAGGTTTGAATGACAAAGTAAGTAAACTGGATGAGCTACAAACTGAAACATTGCTTTTTTTAAATCATCCCAATATTGGCTAAGTTAGAGCAGGAAGGGGTGAGAATACAATTCTTCAAATTCACGTTTTTCCCTCGAAAAGTGGGATCAAAAATTTTTTCCCTGGTTTAAATAAAAAAATGTAAGAAAACCGGGATGCCTACAAATTTGAATCATTGCTTTTTAAATCGCCCCAAAAATTGGCAAATTTTTAGAGCAGGGGAAAAGTTGAGAATACTAAAATTTTTTAAAAATTCACGATTTTCCTCAAAAAGTGGGTTAAAAAATGAGTTTTCGGGGTTTGAATGAAAAATTTTTGGGTTTAAATTTGGATGACTATTTAACTGAAAACAAGGGGTTTTTTTTAAATCGCCCCAAATTTTTGCTAAGTTAAGCCGGAAAAGGTGAAAAAACTGAATTTTTTAAAAATTCACGTTTTCCCTTCGAAAAGTTTTTTCCTAAATGATTTTTTTAATTTTTTTTAATGACAAAGTAAAAAACTGGAAATGCGCAAAACTACTAAAACCCTTGTTTTTTTAAATCGCCCCCAATTTTGGGGCAAGTTAGAGCACGGAAAATTTAAAGAAAACTAAATTTTTTTACAATTTCACGTTTTTTCTCAAAAAGGGTGGGCTCAAAAAAATTTTTTTGGGTTTTTAAATGAAAAAGGTAAGAAAACTGGATGCGCTACTAACTAAAATCATTGTTTTTTTAAAATCGCCCCCCAAATTTTTGGAAAATTTAAAGGGGAAACGGAAAAAATTTGGAAAAAACTGAATTTTTACAAATTCACGATTTTCTCGAAAAGGGGGTTTTAAAAAATAAATTTTCGGGGCTTGAATGACAAATGTAATTAAACTGGATGAGCTACTAACTAAACTAGTTTTTTTTTAAATCGCCCCAAATTTTTGGGCCCTAAGGTAAGAAAGGAAAAAGGTAAAAACTGAATTTTTTTACAAATTCCGATTTTCTCAAAAAAGTGGATTAAAAATGATTTTTTAAGGGGTTTGAATGACAAATGTAAAAAAACTGGATGAGCTACTAACGAAACATTGCTTTTTTAAATCGCCCAATTTTGGGCAAAGTTAGAGCCGGAAGGGTGAGAATACGAATTCTTAAAAATTAAACGATTTTCTCAAAAAGTGGGTTCAAAAAAATTTTTTCTGGGTTTTTCAATGACAAATGTAAGAAAACTGGATGCGCTACTAACTGAATCTTTTTGCTTTTTTAAATCGTCCATTTTTGGCAAATTTTAAGGCAGGGAAAAGTTGAGAATCTAAATTTTTTAAAAATTCCCCGTTTTTTCCCCAAAAGGGGGGTTCAAAATGAGTTTTTGGGTTTGAATGAAAAAGGGTAAGAAAAACTGGAGGGCGCTACAAACCTAAAAACCATTGTTTTTTTTAAAACCCGTCCCAATATTGGAAAAGTTAGAGAAACGGAAGAGGTGAGAATACTGATTCTTACAAATTCACGTTTTCTCAAAAATTTGGGTTTCAAAATATTTTTGGGGGTTTGAATGACAAATTGAAAAACTGGTTTGAGCTACAAACTGAGACAGGGTTTTTTTTTAAAAATCGCCCCAAATTTTGGCTAATTTTTAAGAGCACGGAAGAGGTAGAATACAAATTTTTTACAAATTAAAGTTTTTTCTCGAAAAGTGGGTTCAAAATGAGTTTTCTAGGTTTTGAATGACAAATGTAAGAAAACCCGGGATACCCTTACTAACGGGGACAGGGGTTTTTTTTTAAATCTCCCAATTTTGGGGCTAATTTGGAGCAGGGAAAAAGGTGAGAAAACGAATGTTTAAAAATTTTCCATTTTCTCGAAAAGTGGATTCAAAAAATGAGTTTTATAGGTTTGAATAAAAAAGTAAAAAACGGGATGCGCTACTAACTGAAACATTGTTTTTTTAAAAAATCTTTCCCAATTTTGGGAAAAGGTTAGAGCAGGGAAAAAGGGTTAAGAAACTGAATTTTTAAAAATTCACGTTTTTCTCGAAAAGTGGCTAAAAAATAATTTTTCTAGGTTTAAATGACAATGTAAGAAAAACTGGATGCGCTACAAAACTGAATCATTGCTTTTTTTAAAATCGCCCCAAATATTGAAAAGGTTAGAGCACGGAAAATTTTGAGAAAACTGAATTTTTAAAAATTTCCCCCACGTTTTTTCTCGAAAAGTGGGTTCAAAATGATTTTTTGGGGTTTTAAATGACAAATGTAAGTAAACTGGAGGGCTACTAACTGAAACATAGTTTTTTTTAAATCGCCCCAAATTTATTGGCTAAGTTAGACACGGAAAAAGGTGGAAATACTAAACCCTTTTTAAAAATTCACGATTTTCTCGAAAAGTGGGTTAAAAAATTATTTTTCCCTGGGTTTTTGAATGAAAAATTTTAAGAAAACTGGATGAGCTACAAAATTTAGACAGGGCCCTTTTTTAAATCGTCCCAATATTGGAAAGTTAGAGAAACGGGAAAAGTTGAGAATACTGAATTCTTACAAATTCACCGATTTTCTCCAAAAAGGGGGTTTTAAAAAATTGATTTTTTTTGGGCCCTTGAATGACAAATGAAAGAAAACTGGATGAGCAAATTTAAACTGGGACAGGGTTTTTTTTAAAATCGTCCCAATTTTTGGCTAATTTTAAGCAGGGAAAAGGGAGAAAACTAAATTTTTAAAAATTCACTTTTTTTCTGGGAAAGGGGGTTTCAAAATGATTTTTTCTAGTTTGAATGAAAAATGTAAAAAAACGGGTTTGAGTTTCAAACTGAAAGATTGTTTTTTAAAAATCGTCCCAATTTTTGGCAAATTGAGCCCCGGAAAAGAGGTGAGAATACTAAATTCCCTTAAAAAATTCCAAATTTTTTCTCAAAAAGGGGATTCAAAAGGGTTTTCTGGGTTTTTAAAATGAAAAATGAAAGGTAAACTGGATGCGCTCCCAACCTGAAACTTTTGCTTTTTTAATTTTCCAAATTTTTTGGGGCAAAAGTTAGAGCAGGAAAAATTTGGGAAAATTAAATTTTTTTACAAATTCATAAATTTTTCTCAAAAAAGGGGTTTTAAAAATTAGTTTTCTGGGTTTTGAATGCCCAAAAGTAAGTTAACTGGATGCGCTACTAACTAAAAACTTTGGGCTTTTTTAAATCGTCCCAATTTTGGGCCCAAAGTTAGGGGCAGGGGAAAAGTGAGAATACTAAAATTATTCAAATTCACTTTTCCCTTTTGGGAAAAATTTTGGGCTCAAAATGATTTTTTTCTGGGGTTTTAAAATGAAAAATTAAAAGTAAACCGGATGGGGGCTTTTTTAACTGAAACTTGGGGTTTTTTAAAAATCGCCCCAAAAATTGGGCAAAGTTAGGGGGCAGGGGGGGGAAAATTAAGAAAATAAATTTTTTACAAATTCCGTTTTTTCCCCGAAAAGGGGGGTTAAAAATTTGTTTTCTAGGTTTGAATGAAAAAATAAGTTAACTGGAGGGCGCTACAAACTAAAAACATTGTTTTTTTAAAATCGTCCCAAATATTGGCAAAGTTAGAGCACGGAAAAGTTAAAGAAAAACTAAATTTTTTTAAAAATTCCCGTTTTTTCTGGGAAAAGGGGGGGCCTAAAAATTAGTTTTCTGGGTTTTTAAAAGGGAACAAATGAAAGGAAAACTGGATGCGCTACTAAACGGAATCATTGCTTTTTTAAATCGTCCCCAAATTTGGGCAAAGTTAGGGGCAGGGAAAAAGTTAAAAAAACAAAATTTATAAAAATTTCCCTAAATTTTCTCGAAAAGGGGGTTAAAAATTAGTTTCTGGGTTTGAATAACAATGTAAGAAACCCGGGATGTGCACTAACTGAAACATTGTTTTTTTTAAATCGTCCCAATATTGGAAAAGTTAGACACGGAAAAGTTGGAAAACTGAATTTTACAAATTCCCCGTTTTTCCCCTCGAAAAGGGGGATAAAAATGATTTTTCGGGGTTTTTAAATTTGACAAAAGAAAGTAAACTCGTGCGCTTCCTAAACTAAAACATTGTTTTTTTTAAATCGCCCCAATATTGGAAAAAGTTGGGGCAGGGGAAAAAGGTGAAAAAATTTAAGTTTAAAATTCACAAAATTTTCTCGAAAAGTGGTTCCCCAAAATAAGTTTTTTTGGTTTAAATGACAAATGTAAGTAAACTGGATGAGCTACTTACTGAAAGTTGCTTTTTTAAATCGTCCCCAATATTGGCTAAGTTGAGCACGGAAAGGTGAGAATACAAATTCCCCTAAAAATTTTCACGATTTTTTTTCCGAAAAGTGGGCTCAAAATGAGTTTTCTGGGTTTGAATAAACAAATGTAAAAACGGGAATTGCGCTTTTAAAACTGAATAAATTGCTTTTTTAAAATTTGGGCCCAAAATATTGGCAAAGTTAGAGCACGGAAAATTTTGAAAAAACGGGAATTTATACAAATTCATGATTTTTTTCGAAAGTGGGTTAAAAAGGGTTTTTTCTAGGTTTTGAATGAAAAATGTAAAAAAACGGGAGGGCGCTTTAATAAATCTTGCTTTTTTAAATTGCCCCAAATTTTTGGGCAAATTTAGACCCCGGGAAAAAATTGAGAAACTGAATTTTTACTTTTTCCCACATTTTTCTCGAAAAGGGGGTTTCCAAATGATTTTTTGGGTTTTAAAATGACAAAATTTAATTTAAACGGGATGCGCTACTAACTAAAAACTTTGTTTTTTTTAAATCGTGCCAATATTTGGCAAAGTTGAGCACGGAAAAAGTTGGGGAAACTGAATTTTTTAAAATTCACGATTTTTTTTTCCAAAAAGTGGGCCCAAAATGATTTTTTTCTGGGTTTTTAAATGAAAAATTAGGAAAACCCGGGATGCGCTTTAACTAAATCATTGCTTTTTTAAATTGCCCCCCAATATTGGGCAAAGTTAGACCCAGGGAAAAAGGGTTTGAGAAAACTAAAATTTTTTAAAAAATTTCCCTGATTTTCTCGAAAAGTGGGTTAAAAAGGGATTTTTTCTTTTTTTGAATGAAAAAATGTAATTTAAACTGGATGTGCTACAAAACTGAAACATTGTTTTTTTAAATCGTCCCAATTTTGGCCCAAAGTTAAAAACCGGAAAAGTTGAAAAAACTGAATTTTTTAAAATTTTCCCCGTTTTCTCGAAAAGGGGGTTAAAAAATTTAAATTTTTCCCGGGGTTTAAAAATTAAAAGTAAGAAAACTCGGGGCGCATTTTACTGAAACTTGCTTTTTTAAATCGTCCCAATATTGGCAAAGTTGGACCCCGGGAAAAGGTGAGAAACTAAATTTTTTAAAAAATTTCAGGGATTTTCTGGGAAAAATTGGATTCAAAATGATTTTCTAGGTTTGAATGCCTTTTTAAAGAAAACCGGGATGAGTTTACTAATAAAAGATTGTTTTTTAAAAAACCCGCCCCCCAATTTTGGCTAAGTGAGACCCGGGAAAGAGGTGGAATACTAAATTTTTAAACAAATTCACATTTTCTCGAAAAAGGGGTTCAAAAAAAGGTTTTCTGGGTTTGAAGGGACAAATGTAAGAAAACGGAAATGCGCTTTTTAAACTGAATCTTTTGTTTTTTTAAAATTGCCCCAATATTGGCAAATTTAGGGGCAGGAAAGTTAAAGAAAACGGAATTTAAAACAAATTCATGATTTTTCTCGAAAGGGGGTTTTAAAAAGGGGTTTTTTTAGGTTTGAATGACAAATGAAAGAAAACGGGATGCCCCTTATTAACTGAATCTTTGGGTTTTTTTTAAATTTGGGTCCCAATATTGGCAAAGTTAGAGCAGGGAAAAGTTGAGAATACTGAATTTTTAAAAATTCACGTTTTTCCCTCGAAAAGGGGTTTTAAAAAAGAGTTTTCTAGGTTTGAATGACAAAGTAAGAAAACTGGGAGCTCTAACTGAAAGTTGTTTTTTTTAAATCGCCCCAAAATATTGGCTAAGTTAGAGCACGGAAGAGGTGAGAATACTGAATTTTTACAAATTCACGATTTTCTCGAAAAGGGGATAAAAAGAGTTTTCTGGGTTTGAATGACAAAAGTAAGAAATGGAGCGCTACAAAACTGAAACATTTTTTTTTTAAAGTCCCAAATTGGCAAAGTTGAGCACGGAAAAGTTGAGAAATTGAATTTTACAAATTCACGTTTTTCCGAAAAGGGGGCTCAAAAAGTTTTTAGGTTTTCAATAAAAATGTAAGAAAAACTGGATGCGTATTTAACGAATCTTGCTTTTTTAAATCGTCCCAAATATTGGCAAAGTTGAGCCAAAATTGAGAAAACTAAATTTTTTACAAAATTCAGATTTTTTCAAAAAAGTGGGAAAATGAGTTTTTTAGGTTTGAATGACAAAGTAAGAAACGGTGCGCATAACTAAAAACATTGATTTTTTAAAATCGCCCCAAATTGGCAAAGTTAGAGCAGGGAAAAGTTGAGAAAACTGAGTTTTTCAAATCACGTTTTTCTCGAAAAGGGGGTTCAAAAGAGTTTTTGGTTTAAATGACAAAAGAAATAAACTCGATGCCTACAAACTAAAAACATTGTTTTTTTAAATCGTCCCAAATTGGCAAATTTGGAGCACGGAAAATTTAAAAGAATCTAAAATTTTTTAAAAATTCACGTTTTTCTAAAAAGGGGGCTCAAAAAAATTTTTTCTAGGTTTGAATGACATAAGTAAGTTAAGGTGCGCTACAACAAAAAACATTGCTTTTTTAAATCGTGCCAATATTGGCAAGTTTAGAGCACGGAAAAGTTGAAATACTAAATTTTTAAAAAATTCACGATTT
The DNA here is from genome assembly GCA_024703675.1 of Drosophila nebulosa. Lineage (NCBI taxonomy): Eukaryota > Metazoa > Arthropoda > Insecta > Diptera > Drosophilidae > Drosophila > Drosophila nebulosa. The sequence continues at coordinate 11,369 of JANFPS010000152.1, read as the reverse complement.
TCTCAAAAAAGTGGGCTAAAAATGGTTTTCTAGGTTTGAATGACAAAGTAAGTTAAGGGGATGCCTACTAACTAAAAATTTGCTTTTTTTAAATCGTCCAATATTGGCAAAGTTAGAGCAGGGAAAAAGTGAGAATCCTGTTTTTTACAATTCACGTTTTTCTCAAAAATGGGCTCAAAATGATTTTTTCTGGTTTGAATACAAATGTAAGTAATGGTGCGCTACAACTAAAACATTTTTTTTTAAAATCCCCAAAAAATATTGAAAAGTTAGAGCACAAAAAAGTTGAGAAAACTGAATTTTACAAATTTCCCCAGATTTTCCGAAAAGGGGGTTTAAAAATGAGTTTTCTAGGTTTCAATGACAAATGTAAGTAAACGGGATGGGCTACTAATGAAACTTGCTTTTTTTAAATCGCCCCCAATATTGGAAAAGTTAGAGAAAGGGAAAAAGTTAAGAATACTAAATTTTTTACAAATTCCCCGATTTTCTAAAAAAGGGGGTTCAAAATGATTTTCTGGGTTTTTAAAATGCCCAAGAAAGTAAATTTGGAGGGCGCTACTAACTGAAACATTGGTTTTTTTAAACTGCCCCCTATTGGCAAATTAGAGAGGGAAAAAGTTGGGGAAACTAAAATTTTTTTACAAATTAAACGTTTTTCCCTCGAAAAGGGGGTTTTTAAAAATGAGTTTTCTATGTTTGAATGAAAAATGTAAACTGGAGGGCTCAAAAGGAACTTGTTTTTTTTAAATCGTGCCAATTTTGGGAAAGTTAGAGCACGGAAAGTTAAAAAACTAAATTTTTTTACAATTCCTTTTTCCCTCGAAAAGTGGGTTCAAAATGAGTTTTCTATTTGAATGACAAATGAAAGTAACTGGTTGCCTATAACGAATTTTTAAATTTTTTTTAAATCGCCCCCCTTTTGGGCAAAGTTAGAGCACGGAAAAGTTGAGAAAACTGAATTTTTACAAATCACGATTTTCTCGAAAAGTGGGGTTCAAAATGAGTTTTCTGGGTTTAAATGACAAAAAGTAAGTAAACTCGATGCGCTACTAACTGAAACATTGCTTTTTAAATCGTCCCAATATTGGCAAAGTTGGGAGCACGGAAAAGGTGAGAAAACTGAAGTTTACAAAATTCACGATATTCTCAAAAAGTGGATTCAAAATGAGTTTTCTAGGCTTGAATGACAAATGACATTAAAATGGATGAGCTACTTACTAAAACATTGCTTTTTTAAATCGTCCCAATAAGGGCCCTTAAGTTAGAGCACGAAAGAGGTGAGAATACTTAATTCTTACAAATTCACGATTTTCTCGAAAAGTGGGCTCAAAATGAGTTTTCTAGGTTTGAATGACAAATGTAAGAAAACTGGATGCGCTATTAACTGAATCATTGTTTTTTTAAAATTTGGGTCCCAATATTGGCAAAGTTAGAGCACGGAAAAGTTGAGAAAACTGAATTTATACAAATTCATGATTTTCTCGAAAAGTGGGTTCAAAATGAGTTTTCTAGGTTTGAATGACAAATGTAAGAAAACTGGATGCGCTATTAACTGAATCATTGCTTTTTTAAATTGTCTCAATATTGGCAAAGTAAAAGCACGGAAAAATTGAGAAAACTGAATTTTTACAAATTCGCGATTTTCTCGAAAAGTGGGTTCAAAATGGGTTTTCTACGTTTGGATGACAAATGCAAGTAAAGTGGATGAGCTACTAACGGACACATTGCTTTTTTAAATGCCCAATATTGGCAAAGTTAGAGCACGGAAAAGTTGAGAAAATTGAATTTTACAAATTCACGATTTTCTCGAAAAGTGGGTTCAAAATTAGTTTTCTAGGTTTGAATGACAAAAGTAAGTTAACTGGATGCGCTACTAACTAAAAACATTGCTTTTTTTAAATCGTGCCAATATGGCAAAGTTAGAGCACGGAAAAGTTGAGAATACTGAATTTTTACAAATTCACGATTTTCTCGAAAAATGAGGCTCAAAATGAGTTTTCTAGGTTTGAATGACAAATGTAGGAAAACTGGATGCGCTATTAACTAAAATCATTGCTTTTTTAAATCGTCCCAATATTGGCAAAGTTAGGCCCACGGAAAAAGTTGAGAAAACTGAATTTAAACAAATTCATGATTTTCTCGAAAAGTGGTTCAAAATGAGTTTTCTAGGTTTGAATGACAAATGTAAGTAAACTGGATGTGCTACTAACTGAAACATTGGTTTTTGAAATCGTCCCAATATGGCAAATTTTAGAGCACGGAAAATTTGAGAAAACTGAATGTTTAAAAAATTCACGATTTTCCGAAAAGTGGGGTTCAAAATGAGTTTTCTGGGTTTAAATGACAAAACTAAGGTAAACCCCCCCCCGATGCGCTACTAACTGAAACATTGCTTTTTTAAGTCGTCCCAATATTGGCAAAGTTAGAGCACGGAAAAGTTGAGAAAACTGAATTTACAAATTCACGATTTTCTCGGAAAAGTGGATTCAAAATGAGTTTTCTAGGTTTTTGGAATGACAAATGTAAGAAACTGGATGAGCTATTTAACTGAAAGATGCTTTTTAATCGTCCCAATATTGGCTAAGTTAGAGCACGGAAGGGGTTTGAGAATACTGAATTCTTACAAATTCACGATTTTCTCGAAAAGTGGGCTCAAAATGAGTTTTCTAGGTTTGAATGACAAATGTAAGTAAACTGGATGCGCTACTAACTGAATCATTGCTTTTTTAAATTGTTCCAATATTGGCAAAGTTAGAGCACGGAAAGTTGGAAAACTGAATTTATACAAATTCATGATTTTCTCGAAAAGTGGGTTCAAAATGAGTTTTCGAGTTTGAATGACAAATTTGTAAGTAAACTGGATGAGCTACTAACTGAGACATGGCTTTTTAATCGTCCCAATTTTGGCTAAGTTAAAGCACGGAAAAGGTGAGAAAACTGAATTTTAAAAATTTCACGATTTTCTCGAAAAGTGGGCTCAAAATTAGTTTTCTAGGTTTGAATGACAAAAGTAAGTTAACTGGATGCGCTACTAACTAAAAACATTGCTTTTTTAAATCGTGCCAATATTGGCAAAGTTAGAGCACGGAAAAGTTGAGAATACTGAATTTTTACAAATTCAGGGATTTTCTCAAAAAAGTGGGCTCAAAATGAGTTTTCTAGGTTTGAATGACAAATGTAAGAAAACGGATGCGTAGTAACTGAATCATTGCTTTTTTAAATTGTCCCAATATTGGCAAAGTTAGAGCACGGAAAAGTTGAGAATACTGAATTTTACAAATTCACGATTTTCTCGAAAAGTGGGTTCAAAATGAGTTTTCTGAGTTTGAATGACAAATGTAAGTAAATGGATGGAGCTTCTAACTGAGACATGGCTTTTTTAAATCGTCCAATTTTGGCTAAGTTAGAGCACGGAAAAGGTGAGAAAACTGAATGTTTACAAATTCACGATTTTCTCGAAAAGTGGATTCAAAATGAGTTTTCTAGGTTTGAATGACAAATGTAAGTAAACTGGATGAGCTACTAACTGAAAGATTGTTTTTTTAAAATCGTCCCAATATTGGCTAAGTTAGAGCACGGAAGAGGTGAGAATACGGAATTCTTACAAATTCACGATTTTTCCGAAAAGTGGGATCAAAATGAGTTTTCTAGGTTGAATGACAAAAGTAAAGTAAACTGGATGCGCTACTAACTGAAACATTGTTTTTTTAAATCGTCCCAATATTGGCAAAGTTAGAGCACGGAAAAGTTGAGAAAATTGAATTTTAACAAATTCACGATTTTCTCGAAAATTGGGTTTAAAATGATTTTTCGAGGTTTGAATGACAAATGTAAGTAAACTTGGTGCGCTACTAACTGAAACATTGCTTTCTTAAATCGTCCCAATATTGGCAAAGTACTAGAGCACGGAAAAGTTGAGACACTGAAATTTTTACAATTTCACGATTTTCTCGAAAAAGTGGGTTCAAAATGAGTTTTCTAGGTTGAATGACAAATGTAAGAACTGGATGAGCTACTAACTGAAAGATTGCTTTTTAAATCGTCCCAATTTTGGCCTTAAGGTAGAGCCGGAAAAAAAGTGAGAAAACTGTAATTTTTACAAATTCACCACTTCCATTCTTTCGAGTTTCTTGAAAAGTGGGTTCAAAATGAGTTTTCTAGGTTTGAATGACCCAAAAGAAGTAAACTGGATGCGCTACTAACTGAAACATTGCTTTTTTAAATCGTCCAATTATTGGCAAAGTTAGAGCACGAAAAAGTTGAGAAAATTGAATTTTTACAAATTCATGAGTTTCTCGAAAAGTGGGTTCAAAATTAGTTTTTCTAGGTTGCAATGTCAAAAGTAAGTTAACTGGATGCGCTACTAACTAACAAACATTGCTTTTTAAATCGTGCCAATATTGGCAAGTTAGAGCACGGAAAAAGTTGAGAAATACTGAATTTTTACAAAATTCACGATTTTCTCAAAAAGTGGGCTCAAAATGAGTTTTCTAGGTTGAAGACAATGTAAGTAAACTGGATGCGCTACTACTGAAACATTGCCTTTTTTAAATCGTCGCCCAATATGGACAAAGTTAGAGCCCCCTTAAAAGTGAGAATACTGCTTTTTTTAAAAAACCCAGTTTTTTCCCCCAAAAAGGGGGCTAAAAATGATTTTTCTGGTTTTGAATGAAAAATGTAATAAACTGGTGCGTTTACAAAAACTGAAACATTTTTTTTTTTAAATGGGGGGGAAATTTTGGCAAATTTTGAGCACGGAAAAGTTAGAAAACGGGAATTGTTCAAATTCACGATTTTCCCCAAAAAGGGGGTTTCAAAATATTTTCTATTTTTAAATGAAATGTAAGTAAACTGGTGACTATAACTAAAACCCTTTTTTTTTTAAAATCGGGGGCCAATTTGGGCAAAGTTGACACCAAAATTTTAAAAAAACGGGAATTTTTACAAATTCACGATTTTCCAAAAAAAGGGGGTTTAAAAATGATTTTTCTATGTTTAAATTTGACAAATGTAATTAAACGGGATGGCTACAAAATAAAACTTTGTTTTTTTTTTAAATCGTCCCAAAAATTGGCAAAGTTATAAAAACAGGGAAAAAATTTTAAAAAAAACTAAATTTTTTAACAAATTTCCCCCGTTTTTCCCTCAAAAAGTGGGTTAAAAATGATTTTTCTATGTTTGAATGCCCAAATGTAAAGTAAAATGGATGCCTACTAACTGAATTTTTATTTTTTTAAATTTCTTTCCCAAATTTTGGAAAATTTTAGGCCGAAAAAGTTGAGAAAAAGGGAATTTTTTACAAATTTCAGGGTTTTTCTCGGAAAAAGTGGGTTAAAAAATGAGTTTTTTTAGGTTTAAAACCGCCCAAAATTAAGTAAACTGGGATAGCTACTAACTGAAAAAATTGTTTTTTAAAATCGTCCCAATTTTTGGCAAAAGTTAAAAGCAGGGAAAGAGGTGAGAAATTTTCTGAATTCTTACAAATTCCCCGTTTTTCCCTCGAAAAATGGTTCAAAATGATTTTTCATGTTTGAATGAAAAAGGGAAAGTAAAACTAATGAGCTTTTTTACTGAGCATTTTTTTTTGTAATCGTCAAAATTTTGGAAACCCCGCAGGGAAAAGTAAAAATTACTCAATTGTTACAATTCACGATTTTTTTTAGAAGTGGGTGTCAAAATGAGTTTTCTAGGTTTGAATGGACAAATAAAGGTAAAACTGGATGAGCTGCTACTGATATTAAAATTGCTTTCTGTCATCATAGCAAATTGGCAATGTTAGAGCACGGAAAAGTTCACATTGTGTCGGGAGCTGAAAGTTCGCCAGTTAGTAATTTTTTATAAATTCACGATTTCTCGAAAAGTAGGGTTCAAATGAGTTTTCCAGGTTTTGAATGACAAACGAAAGTGAACTAGATGAGCTACTTACTAATACATTGCTGTTGTGATCGTCCCAATTTGACAACATTATAGCACGGCAAAAAGCTGAAAATACTTGCAATTTTTACAAATTCACGTTTTTTTCGAAAATATGGGTCAAAATGGAGTTTTTAGGTTTGAATTGACAAAATTAGGTTAACTGGATGAGGTTGCTAATGAGAAATTAGCTTTTTGTCATTCTCGACAATATTGGCAATGTTAGAGCACGGAAAAGTTAACATTGTGTCGGGGATCGAAAGTTCGCCAGATTAGTCAATTTTTACAAATTCAAAGATTTTGTAGAGAAGTGGGTTCAAAAATGAGGTGTTTCTAGGTTTGAATACAAAAAACGAAGTGAACTAGATGAGCTTCTTATGATACATTGCTTCTTTATTATGTCCCAATATTGGCAAATTCAGCACGAAACAGCTGAAAATACTCAATTTACAAATTCACGATTTATTTTAAAAGTGCGTCCAAAATGAGTTTTCCGGGTTTGAATGACAAACGAAAGTGAAATAGATGACCTTCTTAATGATACATGCCAAATATTGGCAATGTAGAGCAGGGAAATGTTAACATTGGTCGGATCGAAAGTTCGGCTGGATTAGTAAATTTTACAAATTAACGATTTTCCTCGAAAAGTGGGTTCAAAATGAGTTTTCCAGGTCTTGAGTGACAAAACGAAATGAAACTAGTAGAGCTATTACTAATACATCTGCTTTTTGTGATCGTACCAATATTGCAATATTATAGCACGGAAAAGCTGAAAATACTCAATTTTTTCAAATTCACGTTTTTTTTTTCAAAAAAAAGGGTTAAAAATGTTTTTTTTTAGGTTTGAGTAAACAAATTATTTTTTAAAACTGGATGAGCGGGTTATTGAAAAAATTGCTTTTGTCATATCGCAATACGGCAATTTTTAAGAGCACGGACAAGAAAAATTTTGTGTGGGGATCGAAAGTGCCCCGGATTGTAAATTTTTAAAAATTTCAGGGATTTTCTGAAAAGTGGGTTTTAAAATGATTTTTCCTGGGGTTTAAATGACAAAGTAAGAAAAGGGGGATGCGTATAACTGAAACATGTTTTTTAAATTTCATCCCAGTATGGCGAGTTGGGAAAATTTGGAAAATACTGAATTTTTACAAATCAGATTTTCAAAAGGGGGGTTTAAAAAGATTTTTAAAGGGTTTTGAAGGGACAAAAGTAAGTAAATGGATGCGCAAAAAAACCCGGGAAACCCAGGTTTTTTTAAATCGTCCCCTACGGGCAAGCTTTGGGAAAAGTTCAGAAACTGAGTTTACAAATTCAGGGATTTTCCCGAAGGGGGTGGGTTCAAAAGATTTTTTGGGGTTTTGAATGAAAAAAGTAAGTAAACTGGGATGCGCTTCAAAACTAAAAAATTCCCTTTTGAAATCATGCCAATATTGGCGATTTTGGGGAAAAATTTGAAAATTTACGAATTTTACAAATTCACGATTTTCTCGAAAAGGGGGTTTCAAAAGAGTTTTTGGGTTTTTTAAAATGACAAATGTAAGAAAGTGGACGCGGCTAAACTAAAACTTTGGTTTTTTTAAATCTTTCCCCATTTTGGCGAGCTTTGAAAAGTTGAGAATACTTCATTTTTAAAAAATTTCACGATTTTCTCGAAAAGGGGGGGTTTTCAAAATGATTTTTCTAGGCTTGAATGAAAAAAAGTAAGAAAACTGGATGCGCTACAACGGGAAAACAGGGCTTTTTTAAAATCGTCCCCTTTAGGGCAAGTTCGAAAATTTAAAGGAATACGGAGTTTTTTAAAATTCACGATTTTTCGAAGAGGGGGTTTAAAATGAGTTTTTGGGTTTTGAATGACAAATGAAAGAAAACCTGGATGCGCTTTTAACTAAAAAATTGCTTTTAAAAATCATGCCAATATTGGCGATTTTGGGAAAAAATTTGGAAATACTAAAATTTTTACAAATTCCCCGTTTTTCTCAAAAAGTGGGTTAAAAAGGGAGTTTTCTAGGTTTGAATGACAAATGTAAGTAAGTGGACCCCCGGTACTAACTAAAACCTTTGCTTTTTAAATCTTTCCCCATTTTTGGCGAGCTTTAAAAAGGGGAAAATATTTCTCATTTTAAAAAATTTCACGTTTTTCTGGGAAAAGGGGGTTCAAAATAAGTTTTCTGGGTTTGGGAAAAAAAACAAAAGTAAGAAAAATTTGATGCCCCCACTAACTGAAACATTGTTTTTTAAATCGTCCCAAATTTGCGACCCTTGAAAAGTTAAAAAAATACTAAAATTTTGAAAAAATTCAGGGATTTCTCGAAAAAGGGGTTTAAAAAAGGAGTTTTCTGGGTTTTAAAGAAAAAATTTTTAAGGGAAACTGGATGCGGTATTTAACTAAAACATTGCTTTTTTAAATCGTAAAAAAATTTTGGAAAAGCTTTGAAAATTGAAAATACTCAATTTTAACAAATTCACGATTTTGGACAACGGGTTCAAAAGGGAGTTTTCTGGGGTTTGGAAGGGGAAAAAAAGAAAAGAAACGGATGCGCTAAAACAAAAACTTTGCTTTTTTAAATGTCCCCTATTGGCAAGCTTTAAAAATTTGAGAATACTGAACTTAACAAATTCACGTTTTCTCGAAGATGGGTTCAAAATGATTTTTCCCTGGTTTGAAGGGACAAAAAGAAAAGGTAAAGGGGGATGCGCTACTAACTAAAAATTGGCTTTTTAAATACCCAATTTTGGGCAAATTTAGAGCAGGGGAAAATTTAAAGAATACTAAATTTTTGACAAATTCCGTTTTTTTCCGAAAGTGGGCCCCAAAATGAGTTTTCTAGGGGGGGTTCAAAATGATTTTTTCTAGGTTTTGAATGACAAAGGGGTAAGTAAATTTGGAGGGGGCTACTAACTAAAACATTGTTTTTTTAAAATGTCCCAATTTTGGCCCAAATTTTAGAGCAGGGGAAAAAAGTTGAAAAAAAATTGAATTTTTACAAATTCACGTTTTTTCTCGAAAAGGGGGTTAAAAAATTAGTTTTCTAGGTTGAATGAAAAAAGTAAGTTAACGGATGCGTACAACAAAAAACTTTGTTTTTTTAAATGGGCCCAAATTTTTTGGCAAAGGTAGAGCACGGAAAAGTTGAAAAAATATTTAAATTTTTTACAAATTACGTTTTTCTCAAAAAAAGGGGGGGGCCCCTCAAAATGCTTTTTTCTATTTTTTGAATGACAAAGTAAGAAAACTGGATGCGCTACTAACGAATCATTGTTTTTTAAAATCACCCCAAATTTTGGGGAAATTTTTTAGAGCACGGAAAAGTTGAAAAAAACGGGAATTTATACAAATCATGATTTTCTCAAAAAAGTGGGGGTTCTAAATGATTTTTCTGGGTTTTTGAATGACAAAGGGAAGAAAACTGGATGTGCACTAACTAAAAATTGCTTTTTTAAATCGCCCCCCAATATTGGAAAGGTTTAGAGCACGGAAAAAGTTGAGAAAACTAAAATTTTTACAAATTCACGTTTTCTCGAAAAGTGGGTTCAAAATGATTTTTTCGGGGTTTTAAAATGACAAAAGAAAGGAAAAACTGGTTTCGCTACTTACTGAAACATTGCTTTTTTAAATGCCCCCAATATTGGAAAATTTTAGAGAAGGGAAAAAATTTTGGGGAATACTGAATTTTTAAAAAATTCACGTTTTTTCTCGAAAAGTGGGTTCAAAATGATTTTTCGGGGGGTTTGAAGACAAATTTTAAAGTAAACGGGAGAGCTACTAACTGGACAGGCTTTTTTAAATGGGCCCCCAATTTGGAAAGGGTTAGAGCAGGGAAAAAGGGGGGGAAAAAAGGAATGTTTACAAATTCACGATTTTCTCAAAAAAGTGATTCAAAAGATTTTTCGGGGTTTTTTGAATGACAAATTTTAAGAAACTGGAGAGCTACTCCCTGAAACTTGTTTTTTTTAAACTCGTCCCAATATTGGTTTAAATTAGAGCAGGGAAGAGGTGAGAATAGGGAATTCTTAAAAATTCACGATTTTCTCGAAAAGGGGGACCCAAAATGAGTTTTCTAGGTTTGAATGAAAAAAAGTAAGTAAACTGGTTTGCGCATAACTGAAACTTTGTTTTTTTTAAATGGGCCCAAATTTTGGCCCAAAAGGTTAGAGCAGGGAAAAATTTGAAAAAATTAAATTTTTAAACAAATTTACGTTTTTCCCCAAAAAGTGGGTTAAAAAAATGAGTTTTTGGGTTTTGGAAGGAAAAATGTAAGAAAACGGGAGAGCTAAAAACTGAAAGATGCCTTTTTTAAATCGCCCCAATATTGGCAAAGTTAGAGCCAAAAGGGGGTGAGAATCCCTGTTTTCTTAAAAAATTCACGATTTTCCAAAAAAGGGGTTTCCCAAAATGAGTTTTCTAGGTTTTGAATGACAAAAGAAAATTTAAACTGGAGGGCGCTACAAAATAAAAACATTCCCTTTTTTTAAATCGTCCCAAATATTGGCAAATTTTAGACCCAGGGAAAAAAGTTGAGAAAACGGGAATTTTAAAAATTTCCCCAATTTTTCCGAAAAGTGGGTTAAAAAATGAGTTTTCTGGGTTTAAAGGACAAAAGTAAGTAAATGATGCGCTACAACTGAAACTTTGGGCTTTTTAAATCCCCCCAAATATTGGCAAAGTCTAGAGCAGGGAAAATTTGAGAATACGGGTTTTTTAAAAATTCACGATTTCTCAAAAAGGGGGTTCAAAAGGGGTTTTTGGGTTTTTGAAGGGACAAAGTAAGTAAACTGGATGAGCTACTAACGGGAGACATGGTTTTTTTAAATTTGGTCCCCAATTTTGGCAATTTTAGAGCAGGGAAAAAGGTGAGAAAACTAAAATTTTTAAAAATTCACGAATTTCTCAAAAAAGTGGGTTCAAAATGAGTTTTCTGGGATTAAAGGGACAAAAGTAAGAAAAATCGATGCGAAAACTAACTGAAACATTCCCTTTTTTAAATTTTCCCAATTTTGGGCTAAGTTGGGAGCACGAAAGAGGTAAAGAATACGGATTTCTTACAAATTCACGATTTTCCAAAAAGGGGGGTTAAAAGGGGGTTTTCTGGGTTTTTGAATGAAAAAAGTAAGAAAACGGGATGCGTACTAACTAAAAACCTTTGTTTTTTTAAATCTTTCCCAATTTTTGGGCCCAAATTTTAGAGCACGAAAAAGTTGAGAATATGAATTTTTAAAAAATTCACGTTTTTCCCAAAAAATTTGGGTTCAAAATGATTTTTCGGGTTTGAATAAACAAAATGTAAGAAAAACTGGACGGGGGTACTAACTAAAAACATTGTTTTTTTTTTAAATCTTTCCCCTTTATTGGCGAGCTTTGAAAATTTGAGAATACTCCCCAATTTTAAAAAATTTCACGTTTTTCTCGAAAAGGGGTTCAAAATGATTTTTCTAGGCTTGAATGACAAAAGTAA
>JANFPS010000151.1:0-30932 GCA_024703675.1 Drosophila nebulosa | reverse complement strand
AAAAAAATTTAAAGTAAACGGGATGGCATAACTAAAAACTTTGGTTTTTTTAAAAAGTCCCAATAGGGCAAAGTTAGAGCACAAAAAGGGGAGAAACTAAATTTTTTACAAATTCACGATTTTCTCGAAAAGGGGGTTTAAATGAGTTTTCTAGGTTGAATGAAAAAAGAATAAAATGGAGCGTCTAACTGAAAATTGCTTTTTTAAATCTCCAAATTAAAAGTAGAGCAGGGAAAAGTGAAAAAATAAATTTTTACAATTCACGATTTTCTCGAAAAGTGGAAAAAAGATTTTTTTGGGTTTGAATGACAAATGTAAGAAAACTGAGGCTACAAAACTGAAAATTGCTTTTTTAAATCGTCCCATATTGGCAAAGTTAGAGCAGGGGAAAAGTTGAGAAAACGAATTTTTTAAAAAATTCACGTTTTCTCGAAAAGGGGGGTTAAAAATGAGTTTTCTAGGTTGAATGACAAATGAAGAAAAGGGATGGCTACTAACTAAAAATTTCTTTTTAAAATGTCCCCAATATTCCAAATTTAGAGCAGGGAAAAAGTTGAGAAAACTGTTTTTTACAAATTCACGATTTTCTCGAAAGGGGTTCAAAAGATTTTTCTAGGTTTAATGACAAAAGAAGAAAATTGATGCGCTCTAACTGAAAATTGTTTTTTTAAACCCCCCAAATTTTTTAAAAAGAAAGAGCACGGAAAATTTGGAAAAAAACTAAATTTTTTACAAATTCACGATTTTCTCGAAAGTGGGTTAAAAAATGAGTTTCTGGGTTGAATGCAAATGTAAGTAAACTGTATGAGCTACAAACTGAAACATTGCTTTTTAAATCGCCCCAAATATTGGAAAAGTTAGACCCGGGAAAAAATTTAGAAAACTAATTTTTTTAAAAATTCACGTTTTTCTGAAAAGTGGGTTTAAAAAATGATTTTCTAGTTTGAAGACAAATGTAAGTAAACTGGATGCGCTCAAACTAAAACATTTTTTTTAAAATCGTCCCAATATTGGCAAAGTTGAGACTGAAGAGGTGAAATATAAATTTTTACAAATTCCATTTTTCGAAAAGTGGGTTAAAAATGAGTTTTCAGGTTTGAATGAAAATGTAAGTAAACTGAAAGCTACTAACTGAAACAACTGGATGCGCTTACTAAACTGATATATTGCTTTTTTAAATCGTGCCCAATATTGGCAAAGTTAGAGCACGGAAAAGTTTTGAGAAAAATGAATTTTTACAACTTCACCGATTCGCGATTTTCTCGAAAAGGTGGGTTAAAAATGAGTTTTCTAGGTTTGACTGACAAATGGACGTAAACTGTATGAGCTACTAACTGAAAACATCTGCTTTTTTAAATGTCCCCATATTGGCAAGGTAGAGCACGGAAAAAGTGCAGAAAACTGAATTTTTACACTTCACGATTTTTCTCGAAAAGTGGGTTAAAATTGAGTTTTCTAGGTTGAATGACAAATGTAAGTAAACTGTATGAGATATAACTGAAACATTGCTTTTTACAATTCGTAAAAATATGGCAAAGTAAGAGCACGGAAGTTGAGAAAATGAATTTTTACAATTCACGATTTTCTCGAAAAAAGTGGGTCCAATAGGCAGTGGTCTTAGGTTTTAATGACATAAAGTAAGTACACGGATGCGCTAACTACCCCCACCCCCCCCCAACTGAAATATTGCTTTTTTAAATCGTGCCAAGCTGCAAGTTAGAGCACGGAAAAGTTGAGAAAACTGAATTTTTACACTTCCACGATTTCTCGAAAAGTGGCGTTAAAATGAGTTTTCTAGTTTGAATGACAAAGTCAAGTAAACTGTATGAGCTATAACTGATAACATTGCTTTTTAAATCGGTCCCAATATTGGCAAAGTTAGAGCACGAAAAGTGAGAAAACTGAATTTTTACAAATTCACGTTTCTCGAAAAGAGGTTAAAAAATGAGTTTTCTAGGTTGAATGACAAAAGTAAGTAAACTGGATGCGCGTACTAAACTGAAACATGCGTTTTTTAAATCGTCCCAATATTTTCAAAGTAAGAGCACGGCAAAATAGTTGAGAAAACTGAATTTTTACAAAATTCACGATTTTCTCGAAAAGTGGGTCAAATGAGTTTTCTAAGGTTGTAATGAAAAAGTAGTAACCTGGATGCGCTACTAACGAAAATATTGCTTTTTTAAATGTATGCCAATATTGCAAAAGTTAGAGGCACGGAAAAGTTGAGAAAACTGAATTTTACAACTTCACGATTTTCTCGAAAAGTGGGTTTCAAAATGAGTTTTCTAGGTTGAATGACAAATGTAAGTAAACTGTATGAGCTACTAACTGAAACATTGCTTTTGTAAATCGTCAAAATATTGGCAAAGTTAGAGCACGGACAAAGTTGAGAAAACGAATTTTTACAAATCACGATTTTCTCCGAAAAAGTAGGTTAAAACTGAAGTTCTAGAGTTGGAATGGACAAAGTAAGTAAAAATGGATGCGCGTACAAACTGAAAACATTGCTTTTTTAAATCGTCCCAATATAGCAACGTAGAGCACTGAAAGAGGTGAGAATACTGAATTTTAAAATTCCACGATTTTTTCGAAAAGTGGCGTTTAAAAATGAGTTTCTAGGGTTTGATGACAAAAGTAAGTAAACTGGATGACGCTAATACTGAAATATTGCTTTTTTAAAATCGTGCCAATATGGCAAGTTAGAGACACGGGAAAATTGAGAAAAACTGAATTTTTAAACACTTCACGATTTCCTCGAAAAGTGGGTTCAAAATGAGTTTCTAGGTTTTGAATGACAAAATGTAAGTAAACTGTATGAGCTACTAACTGAAACATTGATTTTTAAATCGTCCCAATATTGCAAGTTTAGAGCAACGGAAAAAGTTCTTTGAAAAACTGAATTTACAAATCAACGATTTCTCCGAAAGTGGGTTTTTAAAAATGAGTTTTATAGGTTGAATGACAAAAAGTAAGTAACTGGATGCGCTACTAACTGAAACATTGCTTTTTAAATCGTCTCAATATTTCAAAGTAAGAAGCACGGAAAGTTGAAGAAAACTGAATTTTTACAAATTCACGATTTTATCGAAAAGTAGTTAAAAATGAGTTTCTAGGTTGAATGGACAAATGTAAGTAAAATGATGCGCTACTAGTGAAATATTGCTTTTTAAATCGTCCCAATATTGGACAAAGTTAGAGCACGGAAAAAGTTGAGAAAACTGAATTTTGTTACAATTCACGATTTTCTCGAAAAAGTGGGTTCAAAATGAGTTTTCTAGGTTTGAATGACAAAGAAGTAAACTGGATGCGTACCTACTGAAACATTGCTGTTTTAAATCGTCCCAATATTTTCCAAAGTAGAGCAGGAAAAGTGAGAAAACTGAATTTTTACAAACTCACGATTTTCTCGAAAAGTGGCGTTCCAAATGAGTTTTACAGGTTTTAATGACAAATAAGTAAGTAAACTGAGATGCGCTACTACTGAAATATTGCTTTTTTAATCGTGCCAATATTGGACAAAGTTAGAGCACGGAAAAGTGAGAAAAACTGAATTTTTACACTCACGATTTTCTCGACCCAAAAGTGGGTTCAAATGAGTTTCTAGTTTTGAATGACAAATGTAAGTAAACTGATGAGCTACTAACTGAAAACATTGCGTTTTAAATGTCAAATTATGGCAAAGTTAAGAGGCCCTCTCCCCCCCTCCGGAAAGTTGAGAAAACTGAATTTTACACATTCAGATTTCTCGAAAAGTGGGTTCAAATGAGATTTTCTAGGTTTTTAAGACAGAAGTAAGTAAAACTGGATGCGCTACTAACTGAAAATATTGCTTTTTAAATCGTTGCCAAATATGGCAAAGTTAGAGCACGGAAAAGTTGAGAAAAACCTGAATTTTTACAAATTCACGATTTTCTCGAAAAGATAGGTTAAAAAATGAGTTTCTAGGTTTGAAAGACAAATGTAAGTAAACGGGATGCGCTACTAACTGAACATTGCTTTTTTAAATCGTACCAAGATTGGCAAGTTAGAGCACTGAAGAGGTGAGAAATACTGAATTTTTACAAATTCTACGATTTTCTCCCCCGAAAAGTGGGTTCAAAAGAGTGTTCTAGGTTTGAATGGACAAATGTAAGTAAACTGTATAAGCTACTACTGAAACATTGCTTTTTTAAATGTCCAATATTGGCAAAGTGAGCACGGAAAAGTTGAGGAAACTGAATTTTTACAAAATCACGTTTTCGCGAAAAAGTAGGTTAAAAATGAGTTTTCTAGGTTTGAATGACAAATGTAAGTAAACTGGATCCCCCCCCCCCCGCTACTAACTGAAATATTGCTTTTTAAATGTCCCCAATATTGCAAAGTTAGAGCACGGAAAAGTGAGAAACTGAATTTTTACAATTCACGATTTTTCTCGAAAATGGGTTCAAAAATGAGTTTCTAGTTTGAATGACAAAAGTACGTAAACTGGATGCGCTACTAAACTGAAAATTGCTGTTTTAAATCGTCCCAATATTTTCAAAGAAGAGCACGGAAAAGTTTGAGAAAACTGAATTTTACAAATTAACGATTTTCTCGAAAAGTGGGTTCAAATGAAGTTTTCTAGGTTTTAATGGACATAAGTAAGTAAACTTGGATGCGCTACTAACTGAAATATGCTTTTTTAAAGCGTGCCAATTATGGCCAAAGTTAGAGCACGGAAAAGTGAGAAACTGAAATTTTTACACTTCACGATTTTCTCGAAAAAGTGGGTCAAAAATGAGTTTTCTAGTTTGACTGACAAATGTAAGTAAACTGGTATGAGCTAATAACCTGAAACATGTTTGTTTTTAAATTCGTTCCCAATATGGCAAAGTTAGAGCACGGAAAAGTTGGAGAAAACTGAATTTTTACAAATTCACGCTTTTCTCGAAAAGTGGGTTTTAAAAAGTGAGTTTTCTAGGTTGAATGACAAATGTAAGTAAAAACTGGATGCGTTACTAACTGAAACATTGCTTTTTAAATCGTCCCAATATTGGCAAGTTAGAGCACTGAAGAGGTGAGAATACTGAATTTTACAAATTCACGATTTTCTCGAAAAGGGGTTAAAATATGAGTTTTCTAGGTTGAATGACAAAAAGTAAGTAAAAAACTGGAATGCGCTACTAACTGATATATTGCTTTTGTAAACGTGCCAATATGCCAAAGTTTAGAGACGGAAAAGTTGAGAAAACTGAATTTTACAAATCACGATTTTCTTTTCGAAAACGGGGTTCAAAAGAGTTTTCTAGGTTTGAATGACAAAAGTCTAAGTAAACTGGATGCGATACTAACTGAAACATTGCTGTTTTAAAATCGTTCCCAATATTTTCAAAGTAAGAGCACGGAAAAGTTGAGGAAGAAACTGAATTTTTACAAATTAACGATTTCTCGAAAAGTGGGCGTTAAAATGAGTTTTCTAGTTTGAATGGACAAAAAGTTAAGTAACTGGATGCGCTACTACACTGAAACATTGCTTTTTTTAAATCGTCACAATATTTCAAAGTAAGAGCACGGAAAAGTTGAGAAACTGAATTTTACAAATAACGATTTTCTCGGAAAAGTGGGTTCAAAATGAGTTTCCTAGGATTGCATGACAAATGTAAGTAAACTGTATGAGCTCTAACTGAAACATTGCTTTTTAAATCGTCCCAATATTGGCAAAGTTAGAGCACGGCAAAAAGTTGAGAAACGAATTTTTACAATTCTACGATTTCTCGAAAAGTTGGGTTTAAAAATGGTTTCTAGGTTTGAATGACAAAAGTAAGTCACTTGGATGCGCTACTAACTGAAACAGTGCTTTTTAAAATCGTCCCAATATTGATAAAGTTAGAGCACGGAGAAAAGTTGAGAAAACTGAATTTTACAAATCACGATTTTCTCGAAACGTGGGTTCAAAATGAGTTTTCTAGGGTTTTGAATGACAAATGTAATGGTAAACGGTAGGAGCTACTAACTGAAACCATTTGCTTCTTTTTTAATCGTCCCAATATGTGCAAAGTATAGAGCACGGAAAAGTTGAGAAAACTGAATTTTTACAAATTCACGATATATCTCGAAAAGTGGGCTTAAAAATGAGTTTTTTCTTTAACAAGGTTTGAATGACCAAAAGTAAGTAAACTGGATGCGCTACTAAACCTAGAAACATTGCTTTTTTAAATCGTCCCAATATTTTCAAAGTAAGAGCACGGAACAGTTGAGAAAAAACTGATTTTTACAAATTCACGATTTTCTCGAAATTGGGGTCAAAATGAGTTTTCTAGTTTGAATGACCAAATGTAAGTAAACGTTGAGCTAATAAATGAAAACATTGCTTTTATTAAATCGTCCCAATTTAGCAAAGTTAGAGCATGAAGAGGTGAGAAGACTGAATTTTTACAACTTCACGATTTTTCGAAAAGTGGGTTTAAAAAGAGTTTTCTAGGTTTGAATGACAAAAAGTAAGTAAACTGGAGCGCTACTAGTGAAAACATTGTTTTTTTAACTCGTCCCAAATATTGGAAAAGTAAAAGCACGGAAACGCTGAGAATACTGAATTTTTACAAAATAACGATTTTCTCGGAAAGGTGGGTTCAAAATGTGTTTTCTAGGTTGATGACAAAAGTAAGTAAACTGGAGGCGCTTATACTGAAACATTGCTTTTTTAATCGTCCAATATTTTCAAAGTAAGAGCACGAAAAGTTGAGAAGAAACTGAATTTTTACAAATTAACGATTTTCTCGAAAAGTGGGTTAAATGAGTTTTCTATGTCTTGAATGACAACGGGAAAGTGAATAGATGAGCTTCTTACTGATTACATTGCTTTTTGTAATCTTCCAATATTGGCAATGTTATAGCATGGAAAAAGATGAGATTACACCAAATTTTTACAAATTCACGATTTCTCGAAAAATGGGTTCAGAATGAGTTTTATATGGTTGACTGACAAAAAGTAAGTAAACTGGATGCGTACTAACTGAAAATTGCTTTTTAAATCGTCCCAATATTTTCAAAGTAAGAGCCGGAAAAGGTGAGAAAAAACGAATTTTTACAAATTTCACGATTTTCTCGAAAAGTGGTTCAATGAGTTTTCTAGGTTTTAATGACATAAGTAAGTAAACTGGATGCGCTACTAACTGAAATATTGCTTTTAAATCGTCCCAATATGGCAAGTTAGAGCACGGAAAGTTGAGAAAACTGAGTTTTACAAATTCACGATTTCTCGAAAAAGTGGGTTCAAAATGAGTTTCTAGTTTGAAGACAAAAGTAAGTAAAATGATGCGCTACTAACTGAAACATTGCTGTTTACATCGTCCAATATTTTCAATTAAGAGCACGGAAAAGTTGAGAAAACTGATTTTTACAAATTCACGAATTTTCTCGAAAAGTGGTTCAAAAGAGTTTCTAGAGTTTTAAAGACATAGTAAGTAAACTGGATGCCGATACTAACTGAAAATATTGCTTTTAAATCGTTTTCCCAATATGGACAAGTTAGAGCACGGAAAAGTTGAGAAAAACTGAATTTTTAAACTTCCACGATTTTTCTCGAAAATGGGTTCAAAATGAGTTTCTAGGTTGAATGACAAATGTAAGTAAACTCGTATGAGCTACTAACGAAACATTGCCTTTTTAAATGTCCCAATATTGGCAAACTTAGAGCCGGAAAAGTTGAGAAAAAGCGAATTTTTACAAATTCACGATTTCCGAAAAGTAGTTAAAATGCGTGTTCTAGGTTTGATGGACAAATGTAAGTAAACTGTTATGAAGCTACTACTGAAACATTGCTTTTTAAATCGTCCCATATGGCAAAGTTACGAGCCACGGAAAAGTTGAGGAAAACTGAATTTTTACAAATTCACGATTTTTCTCGAAAAGTGGGTTAAAAATGACGTTTTCTAGGTTTGAATGACAAAAGTAAGTAAACTGGCATGCGCTCTAACTGAAAACATTGCTTTTTTAAAATCGTCCCAAATATTTTCAAAGTAGAAGCACGGAAAAGTTGAGAAAACATGAAGTTTAAATTCACGATTTTCTCGAAAAAGTGGGTTACAAAATGAGTTTTCTAGGTTTTAATGACATAAGTAAGTAAATGGGATGTGCTACTACTGAAATATTGCTTTTTTTAATCGTGCAATATTGGCAAAGTTAGAGCACGGAAAAGTGCAGAAAACTGAATTTTTACAAATTCACGATTTTCTCGAAAGAAAAAGTGGGTTCAAATTGAGATGGATAAGGTTGAATGACAAATGTAGTAAACTGAATGCGCTACTACTGAAACATTGCTTTTTTTAAAATCGTCCCTAATATTGGCAAAGTTAAAAGCACGGAAAAAGTTGAGAATTAATGAATTTTTACCAATTCACGAATTCTCGAAAGTGGGTTCAAGAAATAGTTTTCTAGGTTGACTGACAAAAAGTAAGTGACAGTATGGCTACTAACTGAAAACATTGCTTTTTTAAAATCGTCCCATATTGGGCCAAGTAATAGACGGAAAAGTTGTTGCAGAAAAACTGAATTTTTAAAATTCACGATTTTCTCGAAAAGTAGGTTTCGAAAGAGTTTCTAGTTTGACTGACAAAATGTAAGTAAACTGGAACTTTACTAATTCACGATTTCTCGAAAAAAAAATCGGGTTCAAAATGTGTTTTCTAGGTTTGAATGACAAAATTAAAAGTAAAACTGGATGCGCTACAGCTCCAAAAATTGGCTTTTTTAAATTCGTCCCAATATTGGCAAAGTAAAAGCACGGAAAGCTGAGAATACTGAATTTTTACAAATTAACGATTTTCTCGAAAAGTGGGTTCAAAATGTGTTTTCTAGGTTTGAATACAATGTAAGTAAAACTGAACTTTTACAATTCACGATTTTTTTCTCGAAAATTGGGTTTTCAAAATGTGTTTTCTAGGTTTGAATGACAAAACGTAAGTAAAACTGGGATGCGATACTAGCTGAAAAACATTGTTTTTTTAAATCGTCCCAATATTGGCAAAGTTAGAGCACGCGCAAAAGTTGAGAATACTGAATTTTTACAATTAACGATTTCTCGAAAAGTGGGTTCAAATTGTTTCTAGGTTGAATGACAAAAGTCAAAGTGAACAGTAGGAGCTACAAACTAAAACATTGCTTTTTTAAAATCGTCCAATATTTTTTTTTTTTTTCGCAAAGTTAGAGCCGGAAAGTGGACAAACAACTAAATTTTTACAAATTCCCCCCCCCCCCCCTCGATTTTCTCGAAAGTAGGTTAAAAAGTTTCTAGGTTTGAATGACAAATGAAAGTAAACGGGAACTTTACAAATTACAATTTTCTCGAAAATTGGGTTCAAAATGTGTTTTCTAGTTTGAATGACAAAAGTAAGTAAACTGGAATTGCGCTTACTAAACTGAAATATTGCTTTTTTAAATCGTGCCAATATTGGCACAAGTTAGAGCACGGAAAAGTTGAGAAAACGAATTTTTACAACTTCACGATTTTCTCGAAAAGGGTTCAAAATGAAGTTTCTAGGTTTGAATGACAATGGAAGTAACGGATGCGCTACTAACTGAAACATGCTTTTTTAAATCGTCCCAATATTGACAAAGTTAGAAGCACTGAAGAGTGAGAATACTGAATTTTTACAAATTCACGATTTTCTCCCCCCCCCCTGTCACAAGTGAGGTTCAAAATGAGTTTTATATGTTGAATGACAAATGCTAAGTAAACTGGAATGCGATACAACTGAAAACATTTGCTTTTTAAATGTCCAAATATTTTCAAAGTAAGAGCACGGAAAAGTTGAGAAAAACTGATTTTTCCAAATCAACGATTTCCGAAAAGGGGTTCAAAATGAGTTTTCTAGGTTTGAATGACAAATGTAAGTAAACTGTTTGAGATAGTAAACTGAAACATTGCTTTTAAAACGTCCCCCCAATATTGCAAAGTAGAGCACGGAAAAAGTTTGAGAAAAAACGAATTTTACAAACTTCACGATTTCTCGAAAAAGTGGGTTCAAAATGAGTTTTCTAGGTTTGAATGACAAATGTAAGTAAATGGATGCGCTACTAACTGAAACATTGCTTTTTAAATCGTCCCAATATGGGCAAAGTTAGAGCACGGAAAAGTGAGAAAACTGAATTTTTACAAAATCACGATTTTCTCGAAAAATGGGTTTTCAAAATGAGTTTTCTATGTTGAATGAGCAAAGAAGTAAACTGAATGCGCCTACTAACTGAAACATTGCTTTTAAAATCGTCACAATATGGCAAAGTAAAAGCACGGAACAGTGAGAATATGAATTTTACAAATCACGATATTCTCGAAAGTGGGTTCAAAAACTAGTTTTCTAGGTTTGAATGACAAAAGTAAGTGTGAACCGTATGAGCTACTAAACTAAAACATTGCTTTTTAAATCGTCCCAATATGGCAAAGTAATAGACGGAAAATTGAGAAACTGAAATTTTTACAAATTCACGATTTCTCGGAAAAGTAGGTTAAAAATGAGTTTTCTCTTTTGAATGACAAATGTAAGTAAAACTGGAACTTTTACTAATTCACGATTTCTCGAAAATTGGGTCAAAATGTGTTTTTCTAGCGTTTGAATGACAAAAGTAAGTAAAACTGGATTGCGCTATAGCTGAAATATTGCTGTTTTTAAATCGTCCAATATTGGCAAAAGTAAAAGCACGAAAAGCTGAGAATTCTGAATTTTTACAAATTAACGATTTCTCGAAAAAGTGGTGTTCAAAATGTGTTTTCTAGGTTGAATGCACAAATGTAAAGTAAACTGGAACTTTTACAAAATCCGATTTCTCGAAAATTGGTAAAATGTGTTTTCTAGGTTTGAACAGACAAAAGTACGTAAACTGGATGCGATACTAGCTGAAAACATTGCTTTTTTAAATCGTCCCCCCCAATATTGGCAAAGTAAAAGCCGGAAAAGCTGAGAATATCTGAATTTTACAAATTAACGATTTCTCGAAAAAAAGTGGGTTTCAAAAATGTGTTTTCTAGGTTGAATGGCAAAAAGTAAGTGAACAGTTATGAGCTACAAACTAAAAATTGCCTTTTTAAATCTGTCCAAATATTGGCAAAGTTTAGAGCACGGAAAAAGTTGAGAAAATGAATTTTTACAAAATCACGGATTTTCTCGAAAAATTGGGTTCAAAAATGTGTTTTCTAAGGTTGAATGACAAAAGTAAGGTTGAACAGTATGAGCTACTAAATAAAAACATTGCGTTTTTAAATCGTGCAATATGGCAAAGTTAGACACGGAAAAGTGAAAACTGAATTTTTACAACTTCACGATTTCTCGAAAAGTGGGTTCAAATGAGTTTTATGGTTGAATTGACAAAATGAAGTAAAACTGGGATGCGCTACTAACTGAACATTGCTTTTAAATCGTCCCAATTATTGACAAAGTTAGAGCACTGAAGAGGTGAGAAATACTGAATTTTTACCAAATTCACGATTTTCTCGAAAAGTGGTTCAAAGTGTTGTCTAGGTTTGAATGGACAAAAAGTAAAGTAAACTGGATGCGGCTACTAACTGCAACATGCTTTTTTTAAATCGTCCCAATATTGGCAAAGTTAGAGCCGGAAAAATTGAGAATACTGAATTTTTACAATTAACGTATTCTCGAAAAAAAAGTCGGGTTCAAAAATGTGTTTCTAGGTTTGAATGACAAAAGTAAGTAAACTGGATGCGCTACTAACTGAAACAGGCTTTTTTAAATCGTCCCAATAATTTTCAAAGTAAGAGCAACGAAAAGTGAGGAAAACTGAAATTTTTACAAATTCACGATTTTCTCGAAAAGTGGGTTCCAAACTGAGTTTTCCTAGTTTGAATGAAAATGTAAGTAAACGGTATGAGCTATAACTGAAAATTGCTTGTTTTTAAATCGTCCCAATATTGGCAAAGGTAGAGCACGGAAAAGTTGAGAAAACTGATTTTTACAACTTCCCGATTTTTTCTCGAAAAGTGGGTTCAAATGAGTTTTCTAGGTTGAATGACAAATGTAAGTAAACTGGATGCGCTACTAACTGAAACATTGTACTTGTTAAAATCGTCCCAATATTGGCAAAGTTAGAGGCCGAAAAGTTGCAGAAGAAAAATAGAATTTTACAAATTCACGATTTCTCGAAAAATGGGTTCAAAATGAGTTGTCTATGTGTGAATGGACAAAAAGTAAGTAAAACTGGAATGCGATACTCAACCTGAAACATGCTTTTTTAAAATCGTCCCAATATTGGCAAAGGTTAAAGCACGGAAAAGTTGAGAATACGAATTTAAAAATTCACGAATGTCTCGAAAAGTGGTTCAAAAAATTAGTTTTCTAGGTTGAATGACAAAAGTAAAGTGCAACAGTAGAGTACTAACAAAAACATTGCTTTTTAAATCGTCCAATATTGGCAATAGTAATAGAACGGAAAAGTTGAGAAAAATGAATTTTTACAAAATTCACGAGGTTCTCGAAAAGTAGTTTAAAATGAGTTGAAGGTTGGAATGAAAAATAGTAAGTAACTGGAAACTGTACTAAGTCACGGATTCCGAAAATTGGGTTAAAAAGTTGTGGTATAGGTTTGAATGACAAAAGTAAGTAAAATGGATGCGATAATAGCTGAAATATTGCTTTGTTAAATAGTAAAAGATTGGAAAAGTAAAGAAGGAAGAAAAGGGAGAATTATGAAGTTGAAAAATTAAAAGATTTTATAGAAAAGGGGGTTAAAAAATGGGGTAGAGGGTGGAATGAAAAGGGAAGTTGTAAAAGGGAAATTTACAAATTCACGATTTATCGAAAAATTGGGTTCAAAATGTGGTTATAGGTTGAAGGAAAAAGTAAGTAAAGGATTGAGTATAGGAACATTTATTTTTAAATCGTCCAATATTGGAAGTAAAAAGCACGGAAAGTGAGACGAATTTTACAATTAACGATTTTTGAAAAGGGGTTCAAAATGTGTTTTTAGGTTGAATGAAAAGTAGGAACAGTTGAGTACAAAACTAAAAAGCTTTTAAATGTAAATTGGCAAAGTAGAGCACGGAAAAGTTGAGAAAAGGAAAATTTTAAAAGATTTTTCGAAAAGTGGTAAAATGGTTTTTAGGTGAAATGACAAGTAAAAATGGATTTAAAATTAGATTTTCTGAAATTGGGTAAAATTGGTTTAGGTTGAATGACAAAGTAAGTAAGGATGGTCCTAGGCAAGTTTTCAATGTCTCGGACCCGACCGAGGAACGTGAGAATCGCATTTTAAAAGTTGACCAGGGGTTCACCGTGTTCGTCTGCCTGAGTCACCAATTCAATGTCGGAACTGCGGTTCGACTCAAAGCCCTCTACCTGGATCTTCCACTGTTTCAGTAGATATGTCTGGTGCTGTTGCGCACACTGCATTCGCACTTGTCCACATAATAATAGTCACGCACATTGTAGATGTGCCACAAACAACAGTATGATTCGTAAAGTCCACATGCGCCCATGCCCCTCCTTCATGTCACTAGTGCCGAGACCACACGAATAAAGTAAACAAAGAGAATGCGGCTTACTAACTTAACTATTGCTTTTTTACACTCCGATTGAGATACGCAACCACCACTAGCATTTCAGCAGAAGATCCCGGCACGCCCCCCACGCACCCCGGAACCACAACCGTGTGGGAAAAGCTGTGTGTATGACAGATTTTACAACTTCACGATTTTCTCGAAAAGTGGGTTCAAAATGAGTTTAGGTTTGAAATGACAAAATGTAAGTAAACTGTATGAGCTACTAAACGAAACATGCTTTTTTAAATCGTGTCCCAATATTGGCAAAGTTAGAGCCGGAAAAGTTGAGGGACTACTGAATTTTTACAAATCACGATTTTCTCGCAAAAGTGGGTTTAAAAATTGAAGTTTTCTAGGTTTGAATGAACAAAAAAGTAAGTAAACTGGATGCGTACTAAGCTGAAACATTGCTTTTTTAAAATCGTCCCAATACTTGGCAAAGAAAAGCACGGAACAAGCTGAGAATACTGAATGTTTAACAAATTCCCACACGATTTTGCTCGAAAAGTGGGTTAAAATGAGATTTTTCTATGTTTGAATGACAAAAGTAAGTAAACTGGATGCGTACTAACTGAAAAATGCTTTTTGTAAACCGTCCCAATATTTTCAAAGTAAGAGCACGGAAAAGTTGAGAAAACTGAATTTTACAAAATCACGATTTTTTCCGAAAAGTGGGTTTCAAAAGAGTTTTATCTAGGTTGTGGAATGACAAATGTAAGGTAAACTGTAGAGCTACTAAACTGAAAAAAATTGCTTTTGACAAAAATCGTCCAATATTGGCCAAAGGTAGTAAAGCAACTGAAGAGGTGAGAATACTGAATTTTACAAACTTCAACGATTTTCTCGAAAATTGGGTTCAAAATGTGTTTTCTGAGGTTGAAATGACAAAAAGTAAGTAAAACTGGATGCGCTCACTAGCTGAAATATTGCTTTTTTAATCGTCCTGCCCAATATTGGCAAGTAAAAGCACGGAAAAAAAGCTAGGATGAGAATTCTGAAATTTTACAAATTAACGATTTTCTCGAAAAAGTGGGTTCCAAAATGTGTTTCTAGGTTGAATGACAAATGCTAAAGTAAACTGGAACTTTTACAAATTCACGATTTTCTGAAAATTGGGTTCAAAATGTGTTTTCTAGGTTGAATGACAAAAGTAAGTAAAACTGGATGCGCTACTAGCTGGAAAACATTGCTTTTTTGAAATCGGGCCCAATATTGGCAAAGTAAAAGCACGGACAAAGCTGAGACTACTGAATTTTTACAAATTAACGATTTTCTCGGAAAAAGTGTGGTAGTTCAAAATGTGTTTTCTAGGTTTGATGACGAAAAAGTAAGTGAACAGTATGAGCTACAAACTACACATTGCTATTTTTAAATCGTCCCAATATTTGGCCAAAGTTAGGAGCACGGAAAAGTTGAGAAAACTGAATTTTTACAAATTCACGATTTTCTCGACAAGTAGGTAAAAATGAGTTTAGGTTTTTGATGACAAATGTAAGTAAACTTGGAACTTTGACAAATTCACGATTTTCTCGAAAATTGGGTTCAAAATTGTTTTCTAGGTTTGAATGACAAAAGTAAAGTAAACTAGGGATGCGCTACTAGCTGAAACATTGCTTTTGTTAATCAGTCCCAATATTGGCAAAGTAAAAGCACGGAAAAGCTGAGAATACTGAATTTTTACAAAGTAAACGATTTTCCCGAAAAGTGGTTCAAAATGTGTTTTCTAGGTAATTAAATGACAAAAGTAAGTAAGAATGGAGCGCTACTAAACTGAAAACAATGGCTTTTTTAAATCGTCCGCAATATTTTCAAAAGTAAAAGCACGGAAAAGTTGAGAAAACTGAATTTTACACGAACATATGTATAACACACGCATGTTAACGACAGAAAAGTGTGAGGTTAAAAATGAGATGATTTATCTATGTTTGATTGACAAAGTAAGTAAACGGAGCGCTAATAACTGAAAATATGCTTTTGTAAACTCGTGCCAATATGGCCAAAAGTTAGAGCACGGAAAAGTTGAGAAAACTTGAATTTTACCAACTCCGAATTTCTCGAAAAGTGGGTTCACAAATGAGTTCTAGGTTTGAATGACAAATGTAAGTAACTGTATGAGCTAATATACTGAAACATGTGCTTTTTTTTAAATGTCCCAATATTGGCAAAGTTAGAGCACGGAAAAGGAGACTACTGAATTTTACAAATTCACGATTTTCTCGAAAAAAAGTGGGTAAAAATGAGTTTTTTTCTAGGTTTGAATGACAAGAGTAAGTAAACGGATGCGCTACTAGCTGAAAATTGCTTTTTTAAATCGTCCCAATATTGCAACAGTAAAAGCACCGGAAAGGTGAGAATACTAGAATTTTACAAATTCACGATTTTCTCGAAAAGTGGGTTAAAATGAGTTTCTATGTTTGAATGACAAAAGAAGTAAACTGGATGCGCTTACTACGAAACATTGCTTTTTTTAAAATCGGTCCCACTAATATTTCAAAGTATAAGAAGCACGGAAAATTGCGAGAAAATCGAATGTTCTACAAATTCACGATTTTCTCGAAAAGGGGGCGGGGGGGGTGGGGCGTTCAAAAGGAGTTTCTAGGTTTGAATGACAAATGTAAGTAAACTGTATTGAGCTACTAAACTGAACAATTGCTTTTTAAAAAATCGTCCCCAAGATTGGCCAAAGTTAGAGCACTGACGAGGTGAGAATACTGAATTTTTACAACTTCACGATTTTCTCGAAAAGTGGAGTTAA
The DNA here is from genome assembly GCA_024703675.1 of Drosophila nebulosa. Lineage (NCBI taxonomy): Eukaryota > Metazoa > Arthropoda > Insecta > Diptera > Drosophilidae > Drosophila > Drosophila nebulosa. Next base: position 14,673 of record JANFPS010000151.1, on the reverse strand, counting down.
CAATGAGTTTTCTAGGTTGAATGACAAAAAGTAAAGTAAACTGGATGCTCTACTAGCTGAAACATTGCTTTTTAAATCGTCCCAATATTGGCAAAGTAAAAGCACGGAAAAGCTTGAGAATACTGACTTTTTACAAATAACGATTTTCTCGGAAAAAGTGGTGTTCAAATGTGTATTTCTAGGTTGAAATGAAAAAAAGTAAGTAAACTGGATGCGATACTAACACTGAAACATTCTTTTTTAAATCGTCCCATATTTCAAAGTAAGAGCACGGAAAAGTTGAGAAAACTGAATTTTACAAATTAACGATTTCTCGAAGAGTGGGTTACCAAAGTGGTTTCAGGTTTGAAATGACAAAAGTAAGTAAAAGGGATGCGTACTAGCTGAAACATTGCTTTTTAAAAATAGTCCCAATATTGGCAAAGTAAAGCACTGGAAAAGCTGAGAGAATAGGTGAATTTTTAACAAATTAACGATTTTTCGAAAAGGGGTTTCAAAAATGAGTTTTTCTATGTTTGAATGACAACACCGAAAGTGAACTGAGAGAGCTTCTTACTGATACATGCTTTTGTAATCTTCCCAATATTATGGGCAAATGTGTATAGCATTGGAAAAGCTGAGATACCAATTTTTACAAATTCACGATTTTCTCGAAAATGGCCGTTCACAAAAATGAGTTTTCTATGTTGTTGAATGACACAAAAAGTAAGTAAGATGGAATGCGTACTAACTGAAACATTAATTTTTAAATCGTCCCAATATTTCAAAGTAAGAGCCACGGAAAAGTTTTGAGAAACTGAAAATTTTTACAAATTCACGGACTTTACCTCGAAAAGTGGGTTCCAAAAATGAGTTTCTACGGTTTAATGAACATAAGTAAGTAACTGGATTGGCTACTTAACTGAAATATTGACTTTTTAAATCCACTGTCCAAAATAGTGGCCAAAGTAGAGCACGAAAAGTGAGACAACTGAATGATTTTACAAATTCACGATTTTCCCCTACGAAAAGTGGGTAAAAATGAGTTTTCAGGTTTGAATGACAAAAGTAAGTAAGCTGGATGCGCACTAACGCGAAAACATTGCTGTTTTAAAATCGTCCCAATTTTTCAAGTAAGAGCACGGAAAAGTTAAGAAAAACTGAATTTTTAAAATTCCACGATTTTTCTCGAAAAGTGGGTTCAAAAGAGTTTTCAGGTTTTAATGACATAAGTAAGTACACTGGATACGCTACTAACTGAAATATCGCTTGTTCTAAATCGTGCCAATATTGGCAAAGGATTAGAGCACGAGAAAAGTGAGGAAACTGAATTTTTACAAACTTCACGATTTTCTCGAAAAGTGGGTTCACAAAATGAGTTTTCTAGGTTTGAATGGACAAATGTAAAGTAAACTGTATATGAGCTATAACGAACATTGCTTTTAAATCGTCCCAATAGCAGAAAGTGTAGAGCACGGAAAAGTTCGAGAAAACTGAATTTTCAAAATTCACGATTTTCCGAAAAGTGGGTAAAAATGAGTTTTTAGGTTTGAAATGACAAAAGTAAGAAAGTCAAAAACTGGATGCGCAACTAACTGAAACATTGCCTTTTTTCAAATCGTCCCAATATCTTTCAAAGTAGAGCACGGAAAGTTGAGAAAAACGAATTTTACAAATTCACGATTTTCTTCCTTCGAAAAGGTGGGTTCAAAATGAGTTTTATAGGTTTAAGAAATAAGTAAGTAAACTGGATGCGCTACTACATGAAATATTGCTTTTTACAATCGTGCCAATATTGGCAAAGTTAGAGCACGGAAAAGGTGAGAAAAACGAATTTTTACACCCACTTCACGATTTTCTCGAAAAGTGGTTCAAAATGAGGTTTTCTAGGTTTGAATGACAAATGTAAGTAAAACGTATGAGCTTACTAAACTGAAACATTGCTTTTTAAAGTCGTCCAATATTGGCAAAGTTAGAGCACGGAAAAGTTTTTTTGAGAACAACTGAATTTTTACAATCACGATTTTCTCGAAAAGTAGGTTAAAAATGTGAGTTTTCTAGGTTGAAATGACAAATGGAACTAAACTGATGCGTACAAACCTGAAACATTGCTTTTTTAAATGTCCCAATATTGTCAAAGTTAGGAGCACGGGAAAAAGTTGGAGAATACTGAAAATTTTTACGAAAACAAGTGGGTTCAAAATTAGTTTTCTAGGTTTGAGTGACAAAACGTAAGTAAAAACTGGATGAGCTACTAACTGAAACATTGCTTTTTTAAATCGTCCCAATACTGGCCAAAAGTTAGAGCACGGAACAGTTGAGATAGTTAATTTTTACAAATTCACGGATGTTCTCGAAAAGGGGGATCCAAAATGAGTTTTGCTAGTTTGAAGGGACAAAAGTAAGTAACTTGATGCGCTACTAACTGAAATATTGCTTTTTTAAATCGTGGCCATATTGGAAAGTTAGAGAACGAAAAGTGTGAGAAAAACTGGAATTTTTACACTCACGATTTTCTCGAAAGTGGGTTCAAAAATGAGTTTTCTAGTTTTGATAAGACATAAGTAAGTAAAACTGGATGCGCTACAACTGAAATATTGCTTTTTAAATCGTGCCAATAGTGGCAAAGTAGAAAGCACGGAAAGTTGAGAAAACGATTTTTTACAACTTCACGATTTCTCGAAAAGATGGGTTCAAAAATGAGTTTTCTCTAGGTTTTGAATGCACAATGTAAGGTAAACTGTATGAGCTACTAACTGAAACATTGCTTTTTTTTACAATCGTCCCACAATATTGGAAAAGTTAGAGAGAGCACACGGAAAAGTCGAGAAAACTGAATTTTACAAATTCACGATTTTCTCGAAAGTAGGTTAAAAATGAGTTTTAGGTTTGAAAGGACAAATGTAAATAAAACTGGATGCGCTACTAACTGAAACATTGCTTTTTTAAATCGTCCCAAATTGTCAAAGATAAGCACGGAAAAAGTTGCGAATACCTGGGAAATTTTTACGAAAAGTGGGTTCAAAAATTAGTTTTCGAGGTTTGGAATGACAAATGTAAGTAAAACTGGATGCGATACTACTGAAAAACATTGCTTTTTAAAAATACGTCCCAATATTGGCAAAAGTCTTAGAGACGGAAGAGGTGGAGAATACGAATTTTACACATCACGATTTTCTCGAAAAAGTGGGTTAAAAATGAGTTTTCAGGTTGAATGAGCAAAAAGTAAGTAACTTGATGCGCTACTAACGAAATATTGCTTTTTAAATCGTGCCAATATTGGCAAAGTGAGAGCACGGAAAAGTTGAGAAAACTGAATTTTTACAAATTCACGATTTCTCGAAACGTTGGGTGCACAAAATGAGTTTGCTATGTTTTGAATGACAAACGAAAGTGAAATTAGGATGAGCTTCGTACTGATACATTGCTTTTTGTACTCTTCCCAATATGGCAATGTTATGCATATTTCCCGCTGAGATTACCACAATTTTTACAAAATTCACGATTTTCTCAAATAATGGGTTCAAAAATGAGTTTTTCTAGGTTTGAATGACAACGAAAAGTGAACTAGATGAGCTTCTTAACTGATACCATTGCTTTTTTTGTGATGTCCCAATATTGCAATGTTAGGATGGAAAAGCTGACACTTAACACAATTTTACAAAATTCACGAAATTTTTACAAATTCACGATTTTCTCGAAAAGTGGGTTCAAAATTAGTTTTCTGGGTTTGAATGACAAATGTGAGTAAACTGTATGAGCTACTAACTGAAACAGTGCTTTTTTAAATCGTCCCAATATTGGCAAAGTTAAGCACGGAAAAGTTGAGAAACTGAATTTTACAAATTCACGATTTTCTCGAAAAGTAGGTTAAAAATGAGTTTTCTAGTTTGAATGACAAATGTAAGTAAACTTGGATGCGCTACTAACTGAAACATTCCTTTTTTAAATCGTCCCAATATTGGCAAAGTTAGAGCACTGAAGAGGTGAGAATACTGAATTTTTACAAATTCAAGATTTTCTCGAAAAGTGGGTTCAAAATTAGTTTTCTAGGTTTGAATGACAAAAGTAAGTAACTGGATGCGCTACTAACAAAACATTGCTTTTTTAAATCGTCCCCATATTGGAAAGTTAGAGCACGGAAAAGTTGAGAGAACTGAATTTTTACAAATTCACGATTTTCTCGAAAAGTAGGTTAAAAATGAGTTTTCTGGGTTTGAATTACAAATGTGAGTAAACTGTATGAGCTACTAACTGAAACAGTGCTTTTTTAAATCGTCCCAATATTGGCAAAGTTAGAGCACGGAAAAGTTGAGAATACTGAATTTTTACTAATTCAAGATTTTCTCGAAAAGTGGGTTAAAAATGAGTTTTCTAGGTTTGAATGACGAATGTAAGTAAACTGGATGCGCTACTAACTGAAACATTGCTTTTTAAATCGCCCCCTTATATTGGCAAAGTTAGAGCACGGAAAAGTTGAGGAATACTGAATTTTTACTAAATTCAAGATTTTCTCGAAAAGTGGTTTCAAAATTAGTTTTTTGGGTTTTTGAATGACAAAAGTAAGTAAACTGTATGAGCCACTAACTAAAACATTGTTTTTTTAAATCGTGCCAATATTGGTAAAGTAAGAGCAGGGAAAAGTTGAAGGAACTGAATTTTTACAAATTCACGATTTTCTCGAAAAGTAGGTTAAAAATGAGTTTTCTAGGTCTAGGTTTGAATGACAAAAGTAAGTAAACTGGATGCGCTACTAGCTGAAACATTGCTTTTTTAAATCGTCCAATATTGGCAAAGTAAAAGCACGGAAAAGCTGAGAATACTGAATTTTTACAAATTAACGATTTTCTCGAAAAGTGGGTTCAAAATGTGTTTTCTAGGTTTGAATGACAAAAGTAAGTAAACTGGATGCGCTACTAACTGAAACATTGCTTTTTTAAATCGTCCCAATATTTTCAAAAGTAAGAGCACGAAAAGTTGAGAAACTGAATTTTTACAAATTAACGATTTTCTCGAAAAGTGGGTTCAAAATGTGTTTTCTAGGTTTGAATGACAAAGTATAAACTGGATGCGCTACTAGCTGAAACATTGCTTTTTTTAAATCGTCCCAATATTGGCAAAGTAAAAGCACGGAAAAGCTGAGAATACTGAATTTTTACAAATTAACGATTTTCTCGAAAAGTGGGTTCAAAATGAGTTTTCTATGTTTGAATGACAAACGAAAGTGAACTAGATGAGCTTCTTACTGATACATTGCTTTTTGTAATCTTCCCAATATTGGCAATGTTATAGCATGGAAAAGCTGAGATTACCCAATTTTTACAAATTCACGATTTTCTCGAAAAATGGGTTCAAAATGAGTTTTCTATGTTTGAATGACAAAAGTAAGTAAACTGGATGCGCTACTAACTGAAACATTAATTTTTTAAATCGTCCCAATATTTTCAAAGTAAGAGCACGGAAAAGTTGAGAAAACTGAATTTTTACAAATTCACGACTTTCTCGAAAAGTGGGTTCAAAATGAGTTTTCTAGGTTTTAATGACATAAGTAAGTAAACTGGATGCGCTACTAACTGAAATATTGCTTTTTTAAATCGTCCCAATATTGGCCAAAGTTAGAGCACGGAAAAGTTGAGAAAACTGAATTTTTACAAATTCACGATTTTCTCGAAAAGTGGGTTAAAAATGAGTTTTCTAGGTTTGAATGACAAATGTAAGTAAACTGGATGCGCTACTAACTGAAACATTGCTGTTTTAAATCGTCCCAATATTTTCAAAGTAAGAGCACGGAAAAGTTAAGAAAACTGAATTTTTACAAATTCACGATTTTCTCGAAAAGTGGGTTCAAAATGAGTTTTCTAGGTTTTAATGACATAAGTAAGTACACTGGATACGCTACTAACTGAAATATTGCTTTTCTAAATCGTGCCAATATTGGCAAAGTTAGAGCACGGAAAAGTTGAGAAAACTGAATTTTTACAACTTCACGATTTTCTCGAAAAGTGGGTTCAAAATGAGTTTTCTAGGTTTGAATGACAAATGTAAGTAAACTGTATGAGCTACTAACTGAAACATTGCTTTTTTAAATCGTCCCAATATTGGCAAAGTTAGAGCACGGAAAAGTTGAGAAAACTGAATTTTTACAAATTCACGATTTTCTCGAAAAGTGGGTTAAAAATGAGTTTTCTAGGTTTGAATGACAAAAGTAAGTAAACTGGATGCGCTACTAACTGAAACATTGCTTTTTTAAATCGTCCCAATATTTTCAAAGTAAGAGCACGGAAAAGTTTGAGAAACTGAATTTTTACAAATTCACGATTTTCTCGAAAAGTGGGTTCACAAAATGAGTTTTCTAGGTTTTAATGACATAAGTAAGTAAACTGGATGCGCTACTAACTGAAATATTGCTTTTTTAAATCGTGCCAATATTGGCAAAGTTAGAGCACGGAAAAGTTGAGAAAACTGAATTTTTACAAACTTACGATTTTCTCGAAAAGTGGGTTTAAAATGAGTTAGTTTTCTAGGTTTGAATGACAAATGTAAGTAAACTGTATGAGCTACTAACTGAAACATTGCTTTTTTAAATCGGTATCGTCCCAATTTGGGCAATGTTATAGCCGGAAAAGCAAAAAAATACTAAATTTTTTAAAAAATTCACGATTTTCTCAAAAATGGGTTCCCAAATATTTTTCTGGGTTTTGAGTGCCCAATTAAGGTAAACGGGATGCCTGCTAACGTAAATTGCTTTTTGTCACATCGCAATATTGGAAATGCTAGACACGGAAAAGTTGAGTTTGGTGGGTAATCTTAAGTTCGCCAGATTAGTAAATTTTTACAAATTCAGTTTTCTCGAAAAAGGGGTTTTAAATATTTTTATGTTTGAATGACAACAAAGTAAACTAGATGATTTCTACAATACATTGCTTTTTGTGATCGCCCCAAATTTTGGCAATGTTATAGCTGGAAAAGCTGAATTCCCAATTTTTACAAACTCCGATTTTCTAAAAAATGGGTTAAAAATTTAAGTTTTCTAGGTTTGAATGACAAACGAAAGTAAAATAATACTTCTTACTGATACATTGCTTTTTTGTGATCGCCCCAAATTTTGGCAAGTTTATAGCATGGAAAAGCTAAAAATACTCATTTTTACAAATTCCGATTTTCTCAAAAAGTGGGGTTTCAAAAATGGTTTTCTGGGTTTGAATAAAAACGAAGTAAAACTAGATGAGCTACTTACTGATTCTTTGCTTTTTGTTATCTCCCAATATTGGCAATGAAAAGCAGGGAAAAAGCTAAAAATACTAAATTTTTTTTAAAATTCACGTTTTTCTAAAAAGGGGGTTCCAAATGAGTTTTCGGGTTTGATGCCTTTTTAAGGGAAACTGGATGCCCTGCTAACTGATAAATTGCTTTTTGTCTCATCGCAAAATTGGGAAATGTTAGAGCAGGGAAAAAAGTTGAGATTGTGTCGGTACGATCTGTGGGGGATTATAAATTTTTTTACAAATTCACTTTTTTTTCTCAAAAAAATGGGTTCAAAATGAGTTTTCTGGGCTTAAATGAAAAACAAAAGTGAACTAGATGAGCTTTTTATGATAAATTCTTTTTTTGTCATCATCCAAATAGGGCCCCGGGGTATAGCTGGAAAAAAACTGAAATAACCCTTTTTTTCCCAAAATTCCCCGATTTTCTAAAAAAAGGGGGTTAAAATGATTTCCTTTTATTTTTAAATGACAAGAAAGTGAACTAGATGACTTTTTAAATGATAAAATTGTTTTTTGTGATCCCCCCATAGGGCAATGTTATACAGGGAAAAGCTGACTTTAAACCCAAATTTTTACAATTTCACGATGGGTTTTTCAAAATGATTTTTTCTAGGTTTGATGAAAAAACGAAAGTGAACTGATGAGCTTTTTACTATACATTGCTTTTTGTGATCGCCCCAATATTGGCATGTTACAGCAGGGAAAAGCTGTTTACCCAATTTTTAACACATTCCGATTTTCTCGAAAGGGGTTTCCAAATGAGTTTTCTGGTTTTGAGGACCAAAAAGGAAAATGGATAGCTGCTAACTGATAAATTGCTTCTTGTCATTTGAAATATTGGCGATGTTGGCAGGAAAATTGAGATTGTTCGTATCGATTTTAAAGTGCGGCGGATTAGAAAAATTTTACAAATTCACATTTTCTCAAAAAAGGGGTTCAAAATGAGTTTTGTTGTTTGAATAAAAAACGAAAGTGACTAGATGGGCTTCTTACTGATACTTCTTTTTGTGATCGTCCCAATTGGCATTTTAAAAGCAGGGAAAAAGCTGACATTACCCAATTTTTAAAAAACTCACGTTTTTTCTCAAAAAAATGGTTAAAAATGTTTTTTCCCTATTTTTGAATAAAAAAACAAAGTAAACTAGATGACTTTTTACTGATAATTGCTTTTTTGTCTTTCCCAATATTGGATGTTTAGCATGGAAAAGCAAAAAATACCAATTTTTAAAATTCACGATTTTTTTCTCGAAAAGTGGGTTCAAAATGGTTTTTCTAGGTTTGATGACAAACAAAAAGTGAACTAGATGGCTCTTACTGTTTTCCTTGTTTTTTGTTACGTCCCAATTTGGCAATTTATGCACGGAAAAAGCTAAAAATACTAAAATTTTTTAAAAACCAATTTTTCTCGAAAAGTGGGTTTTCCCAAAGATTTTTTCTGGGTTTTGAGTAAAATTTAAGGTAAACCCCTGGATGCCCTGCAAACTGATAAATTGTTTTTGTCATCATCGAAATTTGCAATGTTAGAGCCGGAAAAGTTGAATTTGGTTGGGTTCGATTTTAAAAGTGCGGGGGAATCATTTTACAAATTCACGTTTTTTCTCGAAAAATGGGTTAAAAAATGATTTTCTGGGCTTGATGACCAAAAGGAACTAAGAGCTTCTTCCTGATAAATTTTTTTTTGTCATCACCCAAATATTGGCAGCGGTATAGCATGGAAAAGCTAAAATAACCCTTTTTTTTACAAATTCACTTTTTTTTTTTTCTCCAAAAAAAATGGGTTCAAAAATTTTCCTATTTTGAATGAAAAAACGAAAGTAAACTAATGTTTTCTTACGAAAAATTGCTTTTTGTGATCGCCCAATTTTGGGGCAATTTTTATAGCATGGAAAAGCTAAATTTACCCAATTTTTAAAATTTTCACATGGTTCAAAATGATTTTTCTGGTTTGAATGACAACGGGTGAACTAGATAGCTTTTTACTTACTTGCTTTTTGCGATCATCCCAAATTTTTGGAAATGTTATGGGCACGGAAAAGCTGAAATACTAAATTTTTTTTACACATTCCTTTTTTTTTTCAAAAAGTGGTTTAAAAAAATATTTTTTCCCGGGTTTAAATGCAAAAAAGGGGTAAACTGGATGAGCGTTTACTGATAATTGCTTTTTGTCATCATCGCAATTGGAAATCCCTAGGCCGGAAAAAGTTGAGATTGTGTCGGATGATTTTAATTCGGGGGATTGAAAAATTTTTTTACAAATTCACGATTTCTCGAAAAGGGGTTAAAAATGAGTTTTCTAGGTTTGAGATGACAAATGTAAGTAAAATGGATGCGCGTTTGGGGGGGGGGGGTTTTGGGGTGGGATACTAAAATAAAACATTGATTTTTTAAATCGTCCAATATTGGCAAAGTTAGAGCACGGAAAGTTGAGAAAACTGAATTTTTACAACTTCACGATTTCTCGAAAAGTGGGTTCAAACATGAGTTTTCTAGGTTTGAATGACAATGTATAAGTAAAACTGGATGCGCTACTAACTGAAACATTGTTTTTTTTTAAATCGTCCCACTATTGGCACAGTTACAGCACGGAAAAAGTTGAGAAGACTGAATTTTATACAACTTCACGATTTTCTCGAAAAGTGGTTAAAAATGAGTTTTCTAGGTTTGAATGACAATTAAGTAAAACTGATGAGCTACTAATGAAACATTGCTTTGTTTAAAATCGTCCCAAATAAAAAAAAAAAAAAAAAAAAAAAAAAAAAAAAATTTAAATATAAAAACTGGCAAAGTTAGACGACACGAAAAAGTTGAGAATACTGAATTTTACAAATTCACGATATTCTCGAAAAGTGGGGTCACAAATAGTTTTCTAGGTTTGAATGACAACGAAGAGTGAACAAGTATGAGCTACTAACTAAAAACATTTGCTTTTTAAAATCGTCCCAATATTGGACAAAGTTAGAGCACGGAAAAGTTGAGAAAACTGAATTTTTAAAAATCACGATTTTTTCGGAAAGTAGGTTAAAAAGGAGTTTTCTAGGTTTGAATGACAAATGTAAGTAAAACTGGAACTTTTACAAATTGACGATTTTCTCGAAAAATTGGGTTCAAAATGGTTTCTAGGGTTTGGAATGACAAAAGTAAGTAAACGATGCGCTATAACTAAAACATTGCTTTTTTAAAATCGTCCCCAATATGGCAAAGTAAAAGCACGGGAAAGCTGTAATACGGATTTTACAAATTAAGATTTTCTCGAAAGTGGGTTTCAAAATGTGTTTTCTAGGTTTGAATGACAAACGTAAGTAAACTGGATTGCGCTACTAACTTAAACATTGCTTTTTTAAATCGTCCCATATTGGCAAAGTAAAAGCACGGGAAAGCTGAGAATACTGAATTTTACAAATCACGATTTTCTCGAAAATTGGGTTCAAAATGTGTTTTCTAGGTTTGAATGACAAAAGTAAGTAAACTGGATGCGCTACAAGCTGAAAAGCTGTAGCACGGGAAAGCTGAGAATACTGAATTTTTACAAATTAACGATTTTCTCGAAAAGTGGTTTCAAAATGTGTTTTCTAGGTTTGAATGCCAAAGTAAAGGAAACAGTATTGAGCTACTAACTACAACATTGCTTTTTTAAATCGTTCCCAATATTGGCCAAAGTTAGAAGCACGGAAAAGTTGAGAAAACTGAATTTTTACAAAATTCACGATTTCTCGAAAAGTAGGTTAAAAAATGAGTTTTCTAGGTTTGAATGACAAATGTAAGTAACTGAACTTTTAACAAATTCACGATTTCTCGAAAATGGGGTTCAAAATGTGTTTTCTAGGTTTGAATGACAAAAGTAAGTAAACTGGATGCGCTACTAGCTGAAACATTGCTTTTTTAAATCGTCCCAATATTGGCAAAGTAAAAGCACGGAAAAGCTGAGAATACTGAATTTTTACAAATTAACGATTTTCTCGAAAAGTGGGTTCAAAATGTGTTTTCTAGGTTGGAATGACCAAAAGTAAGTAAAAATGGATGCCCAATATGTCGTTCCCAATATTGGCAAAGTTTCTAGAGCACGGAAAAAGTTGAGAAAACGAATTTTTACAACTTCACGATTTTCTCGAAAATTGGGTTCAAATGTGTTTTCTAGGTTTGAATGACAAAAGTAAGTAAGTAAACTGGATGCGCTCTACACAGCTGAACATTGCTTTTTAAATCGTCCCCAATATTGGCAAAGTAAAAGCCACGGAAAAGCTGAGAATACTGAATTTTTACAAATTAACGATTTTCTCGAAAAAAGTGGGGGTTCAAATGGTTTCTAGGTTTGAATGACAAATGTAGGTAAAACTGGATGCGCTACTAACTAAAACATTGCTTTTTAAATCGTCCAATATTGGCCCAAAGTTGGAGCACTGAAGAGGTGAGAAACTGAATTTTTACAAATTCACGATTTTCTCGAAAAGGGGTAAAAATGAGTCTTCTAGGTTTGGAATGACAAAAGTAAGTAAATGGATGCGCTTTTACTAACTGAAATATTGCTTTTTTAAATCGTGCCAATATGGTAAAGTTAGAGCACGGAAAAGTTGAGAAAAAACGGAATTTTTACAACTTCACGTTTTCGCCGAAAAAGTGGGTTCAAAATGAGTGTTCTAGGTTGAATGACAAAGTAAGTAAATGAATCGCGCTACTAACTGAAACATTGCTTTTTTAAATCGTCCCCAATATTGGACAAAGTTAAAAAGCACAAAACAAGGAAAAGTTGAGAATACTGAATTTTTACAAATTCACGATATTCTCGAAAAGTGGGTTCAAAAATAGTTTTCTAGGTTTGAATGCCAAAGTAAGTGAACAGTATGAGCTACTAACTAAAACATTGCTTTTTAAATCGTCCCAATTATTTGCAAAGTTTTAGCACTGAAGAGGTGAGAATACTGAATTTTTACAAATTCACGATTTTCTCGAACATGGGTTCAAAATGAGTTTTTCTAGGTTTGAATGACAAATGTAAGTAAACTGGATGCGCTACTAACTGAAAACATTGCTTTTTTAAATCGTGCCAATATTGGCAAAGTTAGAGCACGGAAAAAGTTGAGAAAATGGAAATTTTTACAACTTCACGATTTTCTCGAAAATTGGGTTCAAAATTGAGTTGTCTAGGTGAATGACAAGTAAGTAAACTTGAATGCGCTACTAACTGAAACATGCTTTTTTAAATCGTCACAATATTGTGCAAAGTAAAAGCACGGAAAAAGTTGAGAAACTGAATTTTTACAACTTCACGATTTTCTCGAAAAATGGTCAAAATGGTTTTCTAGGTTTGAAGGACAAAAGTTAAGTAAACTGGATGCGCTACTAGCTGAAAACATGCTTTTTAAATCGTCCCAATATTGGCCAAAGTAAAAGCACGAAAAGCTGAGAATACTGTGAATTTTTACAAATTAACGATTTCTCGAAAAGTGGGTCAAAATGTGTTTTCTAGGTTTGAAATGACAAAAGTAACGTAAACTGGATGCGTACTAACTAAAACATGCTTTTTAAATCGCCCAATATTTTCAAAGTTAGAGCACGGAAAAAGTTGAGAAAATCTGAATTTTTACAACTTCCACGATTTTTCGAAATTGGTTCAAAATGTGTTTTCTAAGGGTGAATGACAAAAGTAGTAAACTGGATTGCGATACTAGCTGAAACATTGCTTTTTAAATCGTTCCCAATATTGGCAAAGTAAAAGCACGGAAAAAGCTGAGAAACTGAATTTTACAAATTAACGATTTTCTCGAAAAGTGGGTTCAAAATGTGTTTTTCTAGTTTGAATGACAAATGTAAGTAAAACGGATGCGCTACTAACTAAAACATTGCTTTTTTTAAATCGTCCCAATATTGGACCAAGTTGGAAGCACTGAAGAGGTGAGAATACTGAATTTTTACAATTCACGATTTTCTCGAAAAAGTGGTAAAAATGAGTTTTCTAGGTTTTGAATGGACAAAAGTAAGTAAAAACTGGAGCGTACTAACGTAAATATTGATTTTTTAAATCGTGCCAATATTGGTAAAGTTAGAGCACGGAAAAAGTTGAGAAAACGAATTTTTTACAACTTTCACGATTCTCGAAAAGTGGGTTCAAAATGAGTTTTTAGGTTTGAAGACAAATGTAAATTAAACTGAATGCGTACTAACTGAAAATATTGCTTTTTTTAAATCGTCCCAATATTTGGCAAAGTAAAAGCACGGAAAAGTGAGAATATTGAATTTTTACAAATTCACGATTTCTCGAAAAATTGGGTTCAAAATGTGTTTTCTAGGTTTGAATGACAAACGTAAGTTAAACTGGATGCGCTGACTAACTAAACATTGCTTTTTTAAATCGTCCCAATATTGGCAAGTAAAAGCACGGGAAAGCTGAGAATACTGAATTCTTACCAAATTAACGATTTTCTCGAACCCCAAGTGGGTTCAAAAATGTGTTTCTAGTTTGAATGACCAAAAGTAAGTAAACTGGATGCGCTACTAACTAAACATTGTTTTTTAAATCGTCCCAATATTGGCAAAGTAAAAAAGCCACGGAAAAGCTGAGAATATGAATTTTTTACAAATCACGAAGTTTCTCGAAAAATTGGGTTCAAAAATGTGTTTTCTAGGTTTGAATGACAAAAGTAAGTAAATTGGATGCGCTACAAGCTGAAAAGCTGTAGCACGGGAAAGCTGACAATACTGAATTTTTACAAATTAACGATTTTCTCGAAAAGTGGGTTCCAAAATGTGTTTTCTAGGTTTTGAATGCCAAAGTAAGTGAACAGTTATGAGATACTAACTAAAACATTGCTTTTTTAAATCGTTCCCAATATTGGAAAGAGAGCACGGAAAGTTGAGAACAACACTGAATTTTTACAAATTCACGATTTTCTCGAGAAAGTAGGTTAAAAATGAGTTTTCTAGGTTTGAATGACATGTAAAGTAAACTGGAAACTTTTAAAATTCACGATTTCTCGAAAATTGGGTTCAAAATGAGTTTTCTATTTTGAATGACAAAAGTAAGTAAACTGGATGCGCTACAAACTGAAACATTTGTTTTTTTTAAATCTTTCCCAATATTAAAAAGTAAACACGGAAAAGTGAAAAACTAAATTTTTAAAAAATTAAAACGTTTTTTCTGAAAAGTGGTTCAAAATGGTTTTTCTAGGGTTTGAATGAAAAAAATGAAAAAGGTTTACCCTTTGGAAACTTTTTTAAAAAAAAAAAAAAAAATTTTTTCCAACCGTTTTCTCGAAATGGGTTAAAATTTTTTTTTCTAGGTTTAAATACAAAGTAGTAAACTGAGGGCCTACAAATGAAAATTGCTTTTTTAAATCGTCCAATTTTGGGCAAAGTTAAGCACGGAAAAGTTGAGAAAACTAAATTTTTAAAAAATTACGATTTTCTGAAAAAGTGGGTTAAAAGGGTTTTTCTA
>JANFPS010000150.1:0-31008 GCA_024703675.1 Drosophila nebulosa | reverse complement strand
CGAAAACCTTAAGATCGATCTTGACAAAATCTCTACTTTGTCAATTTTTGGGGAAAGGATGCAAAAAAGCCATGAATTGGGTTAATAACTCATTCAGTTTACGTTCATTTGGCATTCAAACCTAGAATACACATTTTGAACCCACTTTTTGAGAAAATCGTGAACTTGTAAAAATTGACTAGTCTAGCGAACTTAAGATCGATCCCGAAAAAATCTTAACTTTGCCAATTTCGGGAAGATTGGAAAAAGCAATGTATTAGTAAGTAGCTCATCCAATTTAATTTCATTTGTCATTCAAACCTAGAATACACATTTTGAACCCATTTTTTGAGAAAATCTTGAATTTGTAAAAATTGACTAGTCTAGCGAACTAAAGATCGGTCCCGACAAAATCTCAACTTTGCCAATTTTGGGAAGATTGCAAAAAGCAATGTATTAGTTAAAAGCTCATCCAGTTAATTTTCATTTGGCACTCAAGCCTAGAAAACTCACTTTCAACCCACTTTCAGCGAACATCAGGAACTAGTAAAAATTGACTAGTCCAGCGAACTTAAAATTGATCTTGACAAAATCTCTACTTTGTCAATTTTGGGAAGGATGAAAAAAGCCATGAATTATTTAAAAGCTTATCCAGTTTACTTTCATTTGTCATTCAAACCTAGAAAACTCAGTTTGAACCCACTTTTCGAAAAAATGGCGACATTGTAAAAATTGTGAAATCTGGCAAACCTATGTTCGATCCCGGCAAAATCTCAACTATGCCGTGCTCTAACGTTGCCAATATTGGGACGATCACAAAAAGCAATGTATCACTTAGTAGCTCATCCAGTTTACCTTCATTTGTCATTCAAATCAAGAAAACTCATTTTGAACCCACTTTTCGAGAAAATCGTGATTTTGTTAAAATTGAGAAATCTGGCGAACTTATGGTCGACCCCTGCAAAATCTCAACTCTTCCGTGCTCTAACTTTGCCAATATTGGGACGATCACAAAAAGCAATGTATCAGTTAGTAGCTCATCCAGTTTACCTTCATTTGTCATTCAAACCTAGAAAACTCATTTTGAACCCACTTTTCGAGAAAATCGTGACTTTGTAAAAATTGACATATCTGGTGAACTTGAGGTTGATCCCAGAAAAATTTCAACTTTGCCGTGCTCTAATTTTGCCAATATTGGGACGATTACAAAAAGTAATGTGTCAGTTAGTAGCTCATCCAGTTTACCTTCATTTGTCATTCAAACCTAGAAAACTCATTTTGAACCCACTTTTCGAAAAAATCGTGACTTTGATACAATTGAGAAATCTGGTGAATTTGAGGTTGATCCCGGCAAAATCTCAACTTTGCTGTGCTTTAACTTTGCCAATATTGGGACGATCACAAAAAGCAATGTATCAGTTAGTAGCTCATCCAGGTTACCTTCATTTGTCATTCAAACATAGAAAACTCATTTTGAACCCACTTTTCTTGAAAATCGTGACTTTGAAAATAATGAGCCATCTGGTGAACTTGAGGTTGATCCCGGCAAAATCTCAATTTTGCCGTGCCTCTAACTTTTTTTAAATATTGGGCGATCACAAAAAGCAATGCATCAGTTAGTAGCTCATCCTTTTTACCTTCATTTGAATTAAAAACCCTGGGAAAACTCATGTTAAAACCCTTTTTTTTTCGAGAAAACCCTTTACTTTGAAAAAATTGCCCTCTGGTAAATTTTGAGGTTGACCCCGGAAAAAACTAAACTTTACCGTGCTCTAATTTTTAAAAATTTTGGGGACGTCAAAAAAAAGCTTTGTAATCGTTATTTAGCTTATCCATTTTACCTTCATTTGTCATAAAAAAAAACCCCTTTAAAAAAAAAAAAAATTTTCCCAATTTTAAACCCCATTTTTTTCAAAAAAAAGGGTGACTGAAAAAAAATTTGGGGAAAACTGGCGAACCTATGTTCGTCCCGGCAAAATATCAACTTTTGCCGTGCTCAAAAACTTTCCCAATATTGGGAAATCAAAAAAAGCAGGGTATCATTTAGTACTCATCTAGTTTTCTTTCTTTTGTCATTAAAAAACCTAGAAAATTCTTTTTTTGAACCCATTTTTTTTCGAAAAAATCGTGATTTTGTAAAATTGTAAAATCTGGCACGCCCTGTTAAACAAAAAGCAATGTATTAGTTTTAGTTTTCATCTTTTTAAACCTTTTCTTTTTGTCATTCAAACCTAGAAAACTCATTTTGAACCCACTTTGCGAAAAAATGGTGACTGCAAATATTGGGAAACCCGGGAAAAACCTTTATGTTCAAACCCCGGGCGAAATCTAAACTTTCCCGGGGGGTGCTAAAAATTTTTTCCAAAAAATTGGGACATCACAAAAGAAATTGTATCAGTTGTACTCTCTATTTAAATTTTCATTTCTCATTAAACCCCTAGAAAATTTCTTTTTGGGAACCCTTTTTTCAAAAAAATTGTGCTGAAAAAATTGGGGGAATCTGGCGAACCTAGGTTCGATAAGGGTAAATCTCAACTTTTGCCGGTCTTTAATTTTGGGCCAATTTTTTGGACATCACAAAAAGCAATTTTTTTTTTCATTTTAGTGCTCATAAATTTTTCCTTTTCATGTGCCCCATTCAAATTTAAAACCCCCTCATTTTGAAACCCACTTTTCGAAAAAATCGTGTTTTTTGGGTTAAATTAAAAATTTCTGGCGAACCATGTTAAACCCCGGCAAAATCCAATTTTTTCCGGGGCTCAAACTTTGCCAATTTTGGGGACGATCACAAAAAGCAATTTATCATTTTGGTAGCCCCTCCTTTTTTACCTTCTTTTGGCATTAAACCTAGAAAATTTGATTCTGAACCCACTTTTCGGAAAATCGCTACTTTGTAAAATTGAGAAATCTGGCAAACCTATGTTCGATCCCGGCAGAGTCTCAACTTTGTCGTGCTCTAATTTTGCCAATATTGGGACGATCACAAAAAGCAATGTATCAGTTAGTAGCTCATTCAGTTTACCTTCATTTGTCATTCAAATCAAGAAAACTCTTTTTGAACCCACTTTTCGAGAAAATCGTGACTTTGTAAAAATTGGGAAATCTGGCAAACCTATGTTCGACCCCTCCAAAAAAAAAAATCTCAACTTTGCCTTGCTCAAACTTTGCCAATATTGGGATGATCACAAAAAGCAATGCATCAGTTAGTAGCTCATCCAGTTTGCCGTCATTTGTCATTCAAACCTAGAGAACTCATTTTGAACCAACTTTTCGAGAAAATCGTGAATTTGTAAAAATTGAGTAATCTCAACTTTTCCTTTGCTCCAGCTTTGTCAATTTTGGGGTGATTACAAAAGCAATGTATCAGTAAATAGCACATCTTTTTTAAACCCTTGTATCTGTCATTCAACCTAGAAAACTCATTTTAAACCCCACTTTTCGGAAAATCGTGACTTGATACAATTGAGAAATCTGGTGAATTTGAGGTTTATCCCGGCAAAATCTCAACTTTGTTGTGCTTTAACTTTGCCAATATTGGGACGATTACAAAAAGCAATGTATCAGTTAGTGGCTAGAAAACTCATTTTGAACCCACTTTTCGAAAAAATGGTGACTGCACAAATTGGGACATCTGTCGAACCTATGTTCGATCCCGGCAAAATATCAACTTTGCCGTGCTCTAACGTTGCCAATATTGGGACGATCACAAAAGAATGTATCAGTTAGTAGCTCATCTAGTTTACTTTCATTTGTCATTCGAACCTAGAAAACTCATTTTGAACCCACTTTTCGAGAAAATCGTGACTTTGAAAAAATTGACCCAACTGGTGAACTTGAGGTTGATCCAAGCTGGTATTTGTCATTCAAACCTAGAAAACTCATTTTGAACCCAATTTTCGAGAAAATCTTGAATTTGTAAAATTGAGAAATCTAGCGAACTTCAGTTCGATCTCGGGAAAATCACAACTTTTCTGTGCTTTAGCTTTGCCTATATTAGGACGATCACAAAAAGCAATGTATCAGTTAGTAGCAGATCCAGTTTACTTTCATATGTCATTCAAACCTACAAAACTCTTTTTGAACCCAATTTTCGAGAAAATCTTGAATTTGTAAAATTGAGAAATCTAGCGAACTTCAGTTCGATCTCGGGAAAATCGCAACTTTTCCGTGCTCTACCTTTGACAATATTGCGATGTTTACAAAAAGCAATGTATCAGTAAGTAACTCCTCGAGTTTACTTTCATTTGTCATTCAAACCTAGAAAACTCATTTTGAACCCACTTTTCGAGAAAATCGTGAATTTGTAAAAATTGAGTAATCTCAACTTTTTTTTTTCTAACTTTGCCAATATTGGGATGATTACAAAAAGCAATGTATCAGTAAATAGCTCATCTAGTTTACTTTTATTTGTCATTTAAAAATTAAGATATCATTTTGAACCCACTTTTCGAGAAAATCGTGGATTTGTAAAAATTGAGAAATTTGCCGAACTTAAGTTCGATCCCGGCAAAATCCTAACTTTTCTAATATTGGGACGATTACAAAAAGCAGTGTATTAGTTAGTAGCTCATTCAGTTTACTTTCATTTGTCAATCAAACTTTGCTCTAACTTTGCCAATATTGGGACGATCACAAGGAGAAATGTATCAGTTAGTAGCTCATCCAGTTTATTTTCATTTGTCAATCAATCCTAGAAAACTAATTTTGAACCCACTTTTCGAGAAAATCGTGAAATTGGAAAAATTGAGTAATCTCAACGTTTCCGTGCTCCAGCTTTGCCAATATTGGGATGATTACAAAAAGCAATGTATCAGTAAAAAGCTCATCGAGTTTACTTTTATTTGTCATTCAAACCTAGAAAAATCATTTTGAACCCACTTTTCGAGAAAATCGTGAATATGTAAAAATTGGGTTATCTCAATTTATCCGTGCTCTAACTTTGCCAATATAGGGACGATCACAAAAAGCAATGTATCAATTAGTAGCAGATCCAGTTTACTTTTACAAGTCACTCAAACCTAGAAAACTCATTTTGAACACACTTTTCGAGAAAATCGTGAATTTGTAAAAATTGAGTAATTTCAACTTTTCCGTGCTCTAGCTTTGCCAATATTGGGATGATTACAAAAAGCAATGAATCAGTAAGTAGCTCATCGAGTTTAATTTCATTTGTCATTTAAACCTAGAAAACTCATTTTGAACCTACTTTTCAAGAAAATCGTGAATTTGTATAAATTGAGTAATCTCAACTTTTCCGTGCTCCAGCTTTGTCAATATTGGGATGATCACAAAAAGCAATGTATCAGTAAATAGCACATCTAGTTAACTTGTATCTGTCATTCAAACCTAGAAAACTCATTTTGAACCCACTTTTCGAGAAAATTGCGAATTTGTTAAAATTAGGTAATCTCAACTTTTCCGTGTTCTAACTTTGCCAGAATTGGGATGATTACAAAAAACAATGTATCAGTTAGTAGCTCATCCAGTTTACTTTCATTTGTCATTCAAACTTAGAAAACTCATTTTGAACCGACACTCGAGAAAATCGTGAATTTGTAAAAATTGAGTAATCTCAACTTTTCCGTGCTCTAACATTGCCATTATTGGGATGATTACAAAAAGCAATGTATCAGTTAGTAGCTCATCTAGTGTTCTTTCATTTGTCATTCAACCCTAGAAAACTCATTTTGAACCCACTTTTCAAGAAAATCGTGAATTTGTAAAAATTAAGTAATCTCAACTTTTCCGTGCTCTAACTATGCAAATATTTGGGCGATCACAAAAAGCAATGTTTCAGTTAGTAGCAGATCCAGTTTACTTTCATATGTCATTCAAACCTAGAAAACTCATTTTGAACCCACTTTTCAAGAATATCGTGAAATTTGTTAAAACCATATGTCATTTAAACCTAGAAAACTCATTTTGAACCCACATTTCGAAAAAATCGTGAATTTGTAAACTTTGAGTAACCTCTACCTTTCCGTGTTCTAACTTTGGCCAGAATTGGGATGATTACAAAAAAGCAATGTATCAGTAAGTAGCTCATCTAGTTTACTTGTATATATCATTCATCCCAAGAAAACTCATTTTGAACCCACTTTTCGAGAAAATCGTGAATATGTAAAAATTGAGTAATCTCAACTTTTCCGTGCTCTAGCTTTGCCAATATTGGGATGATTACAAAAAGCAATGTATCAGTAAGTAGCTCATCAAGTTTAATTTCATTTGTCCATTCCAAACCTAGAAAAACTCATTTTGAACCCACTTTTCAAGAAAATCGTGAATTTGTAAAAATTGAGTAATCTCAACTTTTCCGTGCTCCAGCTTTGTCAATATTGGGATGATTACAAAAAGCAATGTATCAGTAAATAGCACATCTAGTTAACTTGTATCTGTCATTCAAACCTAGAAAACTCATTTTGAACCCACTTTTCAAAAAAAATCGTGAATTTGTTAAAATTAGGTAATCTCAACTTTTCCGTGCTCCAGCTTTGCCAATTTGGTACGATCACAACAAGCAATGATCAGTTAGTAGCTTATCTAGTTTACTTGTATCTGTCATTCAAACCTAGAGAACTCATTTAGAACCCACTTTTCAAAAATATCGTGAATTTATAAAACCATATGTCATTTACACCTAGAAAACTCATTTTGAACCCACATTTCGAGAAAATCGTGAATTTTTAAACTTTGAGTAACCTCAACCTTTCCGTGTTCTAACTTTGCCAGAATTTGGGGATGATTACAAAAAGCAATGTATCAGTAAGTAGCTCATCTAGTTTACTTGTATTTATCATTCAAACCTAGAAAACTCATTTTGAACCCACATTTCAAGAAAATCGTGAATTTGTAAAATTGAGTAATCTCAACTTTTCCGTGCTCAAGCTTTGTCAATACTGGGGATGATTACAAAAAGCAATGTATCAGTAAATAGCTCATCTAGTTAACTTGTATCTGTCATTCAAACCTAGAATACTCATTTTGAACCCACTTTTCGAAAAAACCGTGAATTTGTTAAAATTAGGTAATCTCAACTTTTCCGTGCTCCAGCTTTGCCAATATTGGGACGATCACAACAAGCAATGTATCATTTAGTAGCCCATCCAGATCACTTTCATTTGTGACTCAAACCTTTAAAACTCATTTTGAACCCACTTTTCGAGAAAATCGTGAATTTGTAAAAATTAAGTAATCTCAAATTTTCCGTGCTCTAACTTTGCCAATATTGGGATGATTACAAGAAGCAATGTATCAGTTAGTAGCTCATCCAGTTTGCTCTCATTTGTCATTCAAACCTAGAAAACTCATTTTGAACCCACTTTTCGAGAAAATCGTGAATTTGTTAAAATTGAGTAATTTCAATTTTTCCGTGCTCTGACTTTGCCAATATTGGGATGATCACAAAAAGCATTGTATCAATTAGTAGCAGATCCAGTTTACTTTCATATGTCATTTAAACCTAGAAAACTCATTTTGAACCCACTTTTCAAAAAAAATCGTGAATTTGTTAAAATTAGGTAATCTCAACTTTTCCGTGCTCCAGCTTTGCCAATATTGGTACGATCACAACAAGCAATGTATCAGTTAGTAGCTTATCTAGTTTACTTGTATCTGTCATTCAAACCTAGAATACTCATTTTGAACCCACTTTTCGAAAAAACCGTGAATTTGTTAAAATTAGGTAATCTCAACTTTTCCGTGCTCCAGCTTTTCCAATATTGGGACGATCACAACAAGCAATGTATCATTTAGTAGCCCATCCAGATCACTTTCATTTGTGACTCAAACCTTAAAAACTCATTTTGAACCCACTTTTCGAGAAAATCGTGAATTTGTAAAAATTAAGTAATCTCAAATTTTCCGTGCTCTAACTTTGCCAATATTGGGATGATTACAAGAAGCAATGTATCAGTTAGTAGCTCATCCAGTTTGCTCTCATTTGTCATTCAAACCTAGAAAACTCATTTTGAACCCACTTTTCGAGAAAATCGTGAATTTGTAAAAATTGAGTAATCTCAACTTTTCCGTGCTCCAGCTTTGTCAATATTGGGATGATTACAAAAAGCAATGTATCAGTAAATAGCACATCTAGTTAACTTGTATCTGTCATTCAAACCTAAAAAAACTCATTTGAACCCACTTTTCAAAAAAAATCGTGAATTTGTTAAAATTAGGTAATCTCAACTTTTCCGTGCTCCAGCTTTGCCAATATTGGTACGATCACAACAAGCAATGTATCAGTTAGTAGCTTATCTAGTTTACTTGTATCTGTCATTCAAACCTAGAGAACTCATTTTGAACCCACTTTTCAAAAATATCGTGAATTTATAAAACCATATTTTCATTTACACCTAGAAAACTCATTTTGAACCCACATTTCGAGAAAATCGTGAATTTGTAAAAATTGAGTAACCTCAACTTTTCCGTTCTAGCTTTGCCAGAATTGGGATGATTACAAAAAGCAATGTATCGGTAAGTAGCTCATCTAGTTAACTTGTATCTGTCATTCAAACCTAGAAAACTCATTTTGAATCCACTTTTCAAGAAAATCGTGAATTTGTAAAAATTGAGTAATCTCAACTTTTCCGTGCTTTAACTATGCAAATATTTGGGCGATCACAAAAAGCAATGTTTCAGTTAGTAGCAGATCCAGTTTACTTTCATATGTCGTTCAAACCTAGAAAACTCATTTTGATCCCGCATTTCGAGAAAATCGTGAATTTGTAAATTTTGAGTAAACCTCAACCTTTTGGTTTTTCTAACTTTGCGAGAATTGGATGATTACAAAAAGCGATGTATCAGTAAGTAGCTCATCAAGTTTACTTGTATTTATCATTCAAACCTAGAAAACTCATTTTGAACCCACTTTTCGAGAAAATCGTGAATATGTAAGAATTGAGTAATCTCAACTTTTCCGTGCTCCAGCTTTGCCAATATTGGGATGATTACAAAAAGGAATGTGTCAGTAAATAGCTCATCTAGTTTACTTTTATTTGTCATTTAAACATAGAGATCTCATTTTGCACCCACTTTTCAAGAAAATCGGGAATTTGTAAAAATTTAGTAATCTCAACTTTTCCGTGCTCTAGCTTTTCCAATATTGGGATGATTGCAAATAGCAATGTATCAGTAAGTAGCTCATCGAGTTTAATTTCATTTGTCATTCAAACCTAGAAAACTCATTTTGAACCTACTTTTCAAGAAAATCGTGAATTTGTATAAATTGAGTAATCTCAACTTTTCCGTGCTCCAGCTGTGTCAATATTGGGATGATTACAAAAAGCAATGTATCAGTAAATAGCTCATCTAGTTAACTTGTATCTGTCATTCAAACCTAGAAAACTCATTTTGAACCCATTTTTCGAAAAAGTCGTGCAATTTGTTAAAATTAGGTAATCTCAACTTTTCCGTGCTCCAGCTTTGCCAATATTGGGACGATCAGAACAAGCAATGTATCAGTTAGTAGCAGATCCAGTTTACTTTCATATGTCATTCAAACCTAGAAAACTCATTTTGAACCAACTTTTCAAGAATATCGTGAATTTGTAAAACCATATGTCATTTAAACCTAGAAAACTCATTTTGAACCCACATTTCGAGAAAATCGTGAATTTGTAATCTTTGAGTAACCTCAACCTTTCCGTGTTCTAACTTTGCCAGAATTGGGATGATTACAATAAGCAATGTATCAGTAAGTAGCTCATCTAGTTTACTTGTATTTATCATTCAAACCTAGAAAACTCATTTTGAACCCACTTTTCGAGAAAATCGTGAATATGTAAAAATTGAGTAATCTCCACTTTTCCGTGCTCCAGCTTTGCCAATATTGGGATGATTACAAAAAGCAATGTATCAGTAAATAGCTCATCTAGTTTACTTTTGTTTGTCATTTAAACATAGAGATCTCATTTTGCACCCACTTTTCGAGAAAATCGTGAATTTGTAAAAATTGAGTAATCTCAATTTTTCCGTGCTCTAGCTTTTCCAATATTGGGATGATTACAAAAAGCAATGTATCATATAGTAGCTCTTCGAGTTTAATTTCATTTGTCATTGAAAACTAGAAAACTCATTTTGAACCCACTTTTCAAGAAAACCGTGAATTTGTATAAATTGAGTAATCTCAACTTTTCCGTGCTCCAGCTTTGTCAATATTGGGATGATTACAAAAAGCAATGTATCAGTAAATAGCTCATCTAGTTAACTTGTATCTTTCATTCAAACCTAGAAAACTCATTTTTGAACCCACTTTCGAAAAAAATCGTGAATTTGTTAAAATTAGGTAATCTCAACTTTTCCGTGCTCTAACTTTGCCCATTATTTGGATGATTACAAAAAGCAATGTTCAGTAAGTAGCTCATCGAGTTAATTTCATTTGTCATGCAAACCTAGAAAAACTCATTTTGAACCCACTTTTCAAGAAAATCGTGAATTTGTAAAAATTGACTAATCTCAACTTCTCCGTGCTCCAGCTCATCTAGTTTACTTGTATCTGTCATTCAAATCTGGAAAACTCATTTTGAACCCACTTTTCGAGAAAATCGTGAATTTGTAAAAATTAAGTTATCTTAACTAACTTGCCAATATTGGGATGATTACAAAAAGCAATGTATCAGTAAGAAGCTCATCGAGTTTAATTTCATTTGTCATGCAAACCTAGAAAACTCATTTTGAACCCACTTTTCAAGAAAATCGTGAATTTGTAAAAATTGAGTTAATCTCAACTTTCCGTGCTCCAGCTTTGTCAATATTGGGATCATTACAAAAAGCAATGTATCAGTAAATAGCTCATCTAGTTAACTTGTATCTGTCATTCAAACCTAGAAAACTCATTTTGAACCCACTTTTCGAAAAAAACGTGAATTTGTTAAAATTAGGTAATCTCAACTTTTCCGTGCTCCAGCTTTGCCAATATTGGGACGATCACAACAAGCAATGTATCAGTTAGTAGCTTATCTAGTTTACTTGTATCTGTCATTCAAACCTAGAGAACTCATTTTTGAACCCACTTTTCAAAAATATCGTGAATTTATAAAACCATATGTCATTTACACCTAGAAAACTCATTTTGAACCCACATTTCGAGAAAATCGTGAATTTTTAAACTTTGAGTAACCTCAACCTTTCCGTGTTCTAACTTTGCCAGAATTGGGATGATTACAAAAAGCAATGTATCAGTAAGTAGCTCATCTAGTTTACTTGTATTTATCATTCAAACCTAGAAAACTCATTTTGAACCCACTTTTCGAGAATATCGTGAATTTGTAAAAATTGTGTAATCTCAACTTTCCGTGCTATAACTTTCCCAAATATTGGGATGATTACAAAAAGCAATGTATCATATAGTAGCTTTTCGAGTTTAATTTCATTTGTAATTCAAAACTAGAAAACTCATTTTGAACCCACTTTTCAAGAAAACCGTGAATTTGTATAAATTGAGTAATCTCAACTTTTCCGTGCTCCAGCTTTGTCAATATTGGGATCATTACAAAAAGCAATGTATCAGTAAATAGGTCATCTACTTTACTTTTATTTGTCATTTAAATATAGAGATCTCATTTTGCACCCACTTTTCGAGAAAATCGTGAATTTGTAAAAATTGAGTAATCTCAATTTTTCCGTGCTCTAACTTTTCCAATATTGGGATGATTACAAAAAGCAATGTATCAGTAAGTAGCTCATCGAGTTTAATTTCATTTGTCATTCAAACCTAGAAAACTCATTTTGAACCCACTTTTCAAAAAAAAACGTGAATTTGTAAAAATTGAGTAATCTCAACTTTTCCGTGCTCCAGCTCATCTAGTTTACTTGTATCTGTCATTCAAATCTGGAAAACTCATTTTGAACCCACTTTTCGAGAAAATCGTGAATTTGTAAATATTAAGTAATCTCAAATTTTTCGTGCTCTAACTTTGCCAATATTGGGATGATTACAAAAAGCAATGTATCAGTAAGAAGCTCATCGAGTTTAATTTCATTTGTCATGCAAACCTAGAAAACTCACTTTAAACCCACTTTTCAAGAAAATCGTGAATTTGTATAAATTGAGTAACCCAAACTTTTCCTTTTCTTTTTTTTGCCAATATTGGGAGATTGCAAAAAGCAATTATCAGTAAGTAGCCATCTAGTTTACTTGAAATTGTCATTCAAACCTAGAAAAGTATTTTGAACCCACTTTTCGAAAAAATCGTGAATTTTAAATCTGAGTGGTTTAAATTTTTTCCGTGTTTAATTTTGGGAAAAAAAAAAAAAAAATTGGTATGATTAAAAAAAAAGCAATGTCTCAGTAAGTAGTATCGAGTTTACCTTCATGTTTTTTTTTAAAACCCTTAGAAAATCATTTGCCCCCACTTTCGAGAAAATGGGAAATTTTAAAAATTAAAGGAAATTAAGCGAACTTAAGTTTGTTTCGGAAAAAATCTTAACTTATCCAATTTTGGGGAAAGATTACAAAAAGCAATGTATGATTTTAGTAGCCACCCAGTATACTTTCATTTGGTCATTAAACCTAAAAAAACTAAATTTGAACCCATTTTTTCGACAAACGTAAATTTTGTTAATTGAGAATCTCAATTTTTCCCGTTTTCTTTTTTTCCCAATTTTGGGGATGATTGAAAAAAAGCAATGTATCAGTAAGTAGCTCTCATTTTACTTTCTTTTGATTCAAACCTCGAAAAACTTTCTTAAACCCACTTTTCGGGGAAAATCGTGAATTTGTAAAATTTGAGAAACCCAATTTTTTCCGTATTTATCTTTGCCAATTTTGGGACGATCGATTTAAAATTTCATTGTATTAAAACCTAAAAACTTATTTTGAACCCACTTTTCGAGAAAATCGTGAATTTGTAAATTTTGGTAACCTCAATTTTTAGTGTTCTAACTTTGCCAGAATTGGGATGATTACAAAAAGAATGTACTCATCTTTTACTTCATTTGTCTTTAAAAACCTAGAAAATTATTTTGAAACCCACTTTCGAAAAAATTGAATTTGGGAAAAAATGAGTAGTTTCAACTTTTCCGTGCTCTAACTTTGGAAATCGAGTTTTCCTTTTCTTTTTTTTAAAACCTAGAGAACTCTTTTTAAACCCATTTTCCGAGAAAACGTAAATTTGAAAAATTGAGAAATCAAAACGACTTAAGTTCGATCCCGGGAAAAATCTTAATTTTTCCAATTTTGGGAAGATTCAAAAACAATGTTACAAAGTAATCATCGAGTTACTGTTTTTGTCTTTCAAACTAGAAAACTAAATTTGAACCCACTTTTCAAGAAAATCGGAATTTGTAAAATTTTGGAAATCTGGCGTCAAGTTTGTTTTCCGGCAAAATTTTTAATTTTTCCCCCAATTTTGGGACGATTAAAAAGCAAGTATCATAAGTAGCTCATTTTTTTACTTGAATTGTCTTTCAAACCAAAAAATCTTTTTGAACCCACTTTTCGAAAAAATCGTAAAGTTGTAAAATCGAGTGGTTTCAACTTTTCCGTGCCTAACTTTGGAAATATTGGTATGATTACAAAAAGCAATTTTTCAGTAAGTAGCTCACAAGTTTACCTTCATGTGTTTTTAAAACCCTAGAAATTATTTTGCACCCACTTTTCGAAAAAATCGTAAATTTTGTAAAAATTTAAAGGATTCTAAGCGAACTTAATTTCGTTTTCGGAAAATTTTCTTAACTTTTCCAATTTTGGGAAGATTACAAAAAAGCAAGTATGATTTATAGCTCATCCTTTTTATTTCATTTGTTTTCAACCTAAAAAACTAAATTTAAACCCCACTTTTCGAGAAAATGTGAATTTGTAAAAATTGAGTAATTTTAAATTTTTCCGTGCTCTACCTTGCCAATTTTGGTGATTAAAAAAGGGGAATATATCAGTAAGAGCTCATCGAGTTTACTTCATTTGTATTCAAACCTAGAAAACTCATTTTGAACCCACTTTTGGAAAACTGAATTTGTAAAATTTGAGTAACCTCAACTTTTCCGTGTTCTAACTTTGCCAAATTTGGGGAATGATTGAAAAAGCAAGTATCAGTAAGTAGCTCATCTATTTTACTTGTATCTTCATTAAACCCTAGAAAACTCATTTAAACCCAATTTTCGGGAAAATCGGAATTGTAAAATTTTTTTAACCACAAAACTTTCCCGTGTTCATTTGCCAAATTGGACGATCGGTTTACTTTCTTTTTGTCATTTAAACCTGAAAAAACATATTTTGAACCCACTTTTCGAGAAATCGTGAATTGTAAAATTTGTGTAACCTTAACTTTTGTGTTCAAATTTGCCAGAAGGTTTAGATTACAAAAACAATGTACAGTAATAGCTCAAGTTTCTTGTATTTTCTTTTCAAACCAGAAAATCTTTTTGCACCCCTTTTTCGAGAAAATCGTGAATTTGTAAAAATTGTGAACCTCAACTTTTCCGTGTTTAACTTTGCCAGAATTGGTATGTTACAAAAAGCAAGATTTTAGTAAGTAACTATCGATTTTACTTGTATTTGTCATTCAAACCTAGAAAATCATTTTAAACCCATTTTTTCGAGAAAATCGTGAATTGTAAAATTTGAGAACCTAACTTTTCGTGTTCTAATTTTGCCAGAATGGAATGTTTTGAAAAAAGCAATGTACAGAAGTAGCTAATCTGTTTTTTTATCGTCATTAAAAAACCAAAAAAAATCATTTAAACCCAATTTTCGAAAAACGTGAATTTTAAAATTTTTGTGTAACCCCAACTTTTCCGTGTTCAAACTTTGCCAAAATTTTTTGGGTGTTAAAAAAAGAAAGTATCAGTAAGTAGTCATCTAGTTTACTTGTTTTTTGTCTTTAAAAACCCTAGAAAACTCATTTTGAACCCACTTTTTTGAAAAATCCGTAAATTTTGGAAAACGGGAGCATTTTTCAACTTTTCGGTGCTCTGACTTTGGAAATCAATTTTAACCTTCAGTGAAAAAAAAATTTAAAAAACCCTAGGGGGGACTCTTTTTAAAACCCACTTTCCGAAATCGTAAATTTTAAAAAATTTGAGAAGTCTAAAGAATTTAATTGCCCCGGCAAAATCTTAATTTTTCCCAATTTGAGAAGTTTTACAAAAAGCAATATCAGAAGTAACTCATGATTTTTTGAAATTTGTCATTAAAAACCTAAAAAAACTAAAAAAAAACCCACCTTTTCAAAAAAATCGTTGATTTAAAAAAAAAAAAAAATTTGTAAAAATTTGGAAATCTGGCGATCAAGTACGATTCCGGCAAAGTCTTAACTTTTCCAATATTGGCACGATTACAAAAAGCAATGTATCAGTTAGTAGCTCATTCAGTTTATTTTCATTTGTCGTTCAAACCTAGAAAACTAAATTTGATTCCTTTTTTCGAGAAAATCGTGAATTTGTAAAAATTGAGTAATCTCAACTTTTCCGTGCTCTAACTATGCAAATATTTGGGCGATCACAAAAAGCAATGTGTCAGTTAGTAGCAGAGCCAGATTACTTTCATATGTCATTCAAAACTAGAAAACTCATTGTAAAAAATTGAGTAATCTCAACTTTTTCGTGCTCTAACTTTGGAAATATTGGTATGATTACAAAAAGCAATGTCTCAGTAAGTAGCTCATCGAGTTTACCTTCATGTGTATTTAAACCCAGAGAACTCATTTTGCACCCACTTTTCGAGAAAATCGTGAATTTGTAAAAATTAAGGAATCTAAGCGAACTTAAGTTTGATTTCGGCAAAATCTTAACTTATCCAATATTGGGAAGATTACAAAAAGCAATGTATGAGTTAGTAGCTCATCCAGTTTACTTTCATTTGTCATTCAAACCTAGAAAACTTAATTTGAACCCACTTTTCGAGAAAATCGTGAATTTGTTCAAATTGAGTAATCTCAACTTTTCCGTTTTCTTTTTTTGCCAATATTGGGAAGATTACAAAAAGCAATGTATGAGTTAGTAGCTCATCCAGTTTACTTTCATTTGTCATTCAAACCTAGAAAACTAAATTTGAACCCACTTTTCGAGAAAATCGTGAATTTGTAAAATTTGAGTAACCTCAACTTTTCCGTATTCTATCTTTGCCAATATTGGGACGATCGAGTTTACTTTCATTTGTCATTCAAACCTAGAAAACTTATTTTGAACCCACTTTTCGAGAAAATCGTGAATTTGTAAAAATTGAATAACTTTGGAAATATTGGGATGATTACAAAAAGCAATGTATCAGTAAGTAGCTCATCGAGTTTACCTTCATGTGTATTTAAACCTAGAAAACTCATTTCGAACCCACTTTTCAAGCAAATCGTAAATATGTAAAAATTGAGTAATCTCAACTTTTCCGTGCTCTAACCTTGCCAATTTTATGATGATTACAAAGAGGAATGTATCAGTATTCATTTGTCATTCAAAACTAGAAAACTCATTTTGAACCCACTTTTCGAGAAAATCGTGAATTTATAAAATTTGAGTAACCTCAACTCTTCCGTGTTCTAACTTTGCCAGAATTGGAATGATTACAAGTTTACTTGTTTCTGTCATTCAAACCTAGAAAACTCATTTTGAACCCAATTTTCGAGAAAATCGTGAATTCGTAAAATTTGTGTAACCACAACTTTTCCGTGTTCTAACTTTGCCAGAATTGGGATGATTAAAAAAAACCCAAATTATCGGGAAGTAGCTCATGTATTTTATTTGTTTTTTTAAATTTAAACCTAAAAAAACAAAATTTTAAAAACGCACTTTCGAGAAAATGGGTGAATTTGAAAAAATTTGGGTTAATCAAATTTTTCCCTTTTTCTGGGTTTTGCCAATTTTGGGGAGATTAAAAAAGAAATTTGTATAAAGTAATTTGGGGGACACGATTTTAAATTTCATTTTCCCATTCAATTTAGAAAAACCTATTTTAAACCCCAAATTTTCGAGAAAACGTTGAATTTTTTAAAATTTTTGGAGAAACCCTAAAAACTTTTCCCGTTTTTAACTTTGCCGAATTGGGAATGTTTGAAAAAAGAAATGTATCAGTAAGTAGCACATCGAGTTTATTTTCCCTTTTGTCTTAAAATTCTAGAAAATTTATTTTAAACCCCATTTTTCGGGGAAAATAGGAATTTAAAAAAAATTTGAAAACCCAAAAAACTCTTCCGTGTGCTAACTTTCCCCAAGAATTGGAATGATTAAAAGGGTTTATTTTTTCCCCCCATTCAAACCCTAAAAAAACTAATTTTAAACCCAAATTTTTCGAGAAAATCGTAAATTTCGTAAAATTTTTTTGAAACCCCACAATTTTTCCCGTGTTTAACTTTGCCAAAATTTGGGGAATTAAAAAAAGCAATGTATCAGTAAGTAGCTCATTGGGTTTACGGGTATTTTTCTTTAAACCCCTAGAAAACTAAATTTAAAAAGCATTTTTCGAGAAAATGTGAAGTTGTAAAAAATTGAGTAATCTCAACTTTTCCGTTTTTTTTTTTCCCAAATATTGGGTGTTTGCAAAAAAGAAATTTGTATCAGTAAGTAGCTCTTTCGAGTTTACTTTCATTTGTCATTAAAACCCTCAAAAAACTTATCTTAAACCCCAATTTTTCCCCGAGAAAAATCGTGTTTTTGTAAAATTTTGAGAAACCTTAAAATTTTTCCCGTTTTTCTATCTTTCCCAATATTGGGACGACGAGTTTACTTTCATTTGTCATTAAAACCTAAAAAAACTTATTTTAAAAACCCCATTTTTCGAAAAAAACCCTTTAAATTTTTTGTAAAAATTGTGAAAACCTCAACTTTTAGTGTTCAAAAACTTTGCCAAAAATTTTGGGGAGGGATTACAAAAAGAAAATTTGAGTTTAAATTTTTGTTTACTTTCTTTTGGGCATTAAAAAACCAAAGAAAACTTTTTTTAAACCCCACTTTTCGAGAAAAATGTGAATTGGAAAAACGGGAGTAGTTTCAATTTTTCCCCCGGGCTCAAAATTTGGGAAAAATCGGGGTTTCCCTTCCCTGGGGTTTTAAAACCTAGAGAATCATTTTAAACCCATTTTCCCCGGGGAAAATCGGGAATTTTTGAAAAAATTGGAAATCTAAACAAATTTTAATTTCGATCCCGGAAAAAAATTCTTAATTTTTCCAATTTTGGGGAAAGATTAAAAAAAAGGGCAATGTATCACAAAAGAAACTCACGGGGTTTATTTGGTATTGTCATTAAAACATGGGAAAAAAAAAAAAATTTGAACCCACTTTTAAAGAAAATCGTGAATTTGTAATAATTTGAAAATCGGCGATAAATTTCCCCCCCGATTCCCCCCAAAAATTTTAATTTTTCCCCAATAGGGGGAAACCGTTTACAAAAAGCAAGTTCGTAAGTGGGCTCTTTTTAGTTTACTTTAATTGTCTTTCAAACCCTAAAAACCCTTCTTTTTTGGAACCCATTTTTCGGGGAAAAATGTGAAGTTTTTAAAATCTGAGTGGTTTCAATTTTTCCGTGCTCTAACTTTGGAAATTTTTTTGGTATGTTTTAAAAAAAGAAAATGTTTCAGAAAGGGAGCTCATCAAGTTTACCTTCATGGGGTATTTAAAAACCTGGGAAAAAACTTTTTTTGGCACCCATTTTTCGGGGGAAAAATGGGAAATTTTTAAAAAATTGGGGTTAAGCGAACTTAAGTTGGGATTTCGGAAAAAATTTTTAACTTTTCCAATTTTGGGGAAGATTAAAAAAAACCCAATGAAAGGGTTAGTGGGCTCACCCCCAGTTTCCTTTCATTTTGTCATTAAAACCTAAAAAAACAAAATTTTGAACCCATTTTTCAGAAAATCGTAAATTTTGTTCAAATTGAGTAAATCTCAATTTTTCCGTTTTCTTTTTTTTGCCAATTTGGGGATGATTCCCAAAAAGAAAAGTATCAGTAAGTAGCTCATCGGTTTACTTTCATTTGCTTTTTAAACCCTAAAAAAATTTATTTTGAACCATTTTTTCGAGGAAAATCGTGAATTTGTAAAATTTGTTTAACCCTTTCAATTTTTTCCGGGGTTCAAAACTTTCCCCGGGGAATTGGTATGATTACAAAAGCAAGTACCCAGTAAGTACCCCTCATCTATTTTACTTTTTATTTTGTCATTAAAACCAGAAAACTTATTTTGAACCCATTTTTTCGAAAAAAATCGGGAATTTTTTTAAAAAATTGTGTAATCTTAATTTTTCCCGTTTTCTAACTTTGCCAAAATTTGGGATGATTAAAAAAAAAGCAATGTATTAGTAAGTAACTCATGGGTTTTAGGTATTTGTCAAAAAAACCCTAGAAAACTCATTTTAAAACCCCAATTTTCGAGAAAATCGGAATTTTGAAAATTTGTTTTAACCCAAAAATTTTTCCCGGGTGTTCAATTTTGCCAAAATTGGGATGATTACAAAAAAGAAAAGTATCAGTAAGTAGCAAAATCTAGTTACTTGTATTTGTCATTCAACCTAAAAAACTTTTTTTTAAAACCCCTTTTTCGAGAAAATCGTAAATTTTGAAAAAATTTGAGTAATTTTAAAATTTTTCCGGGTGCTCAAAACCTTTCCCAAATTTTTGGGGATGATTAAAAAAAAGGGAATTTATATAAAAGTAAGTAGTTAATCGAGTTTACTTTCATTTTTTCATTCAAACCTAGAAAAATCATTTTAACCCACTTTTCGGGGAAAATCGTAAATTTTTGAAAAATTTTGGGAGAAACCCCTAAAATTTTCCGTGTTCTAACTTTGCCAAAATTGGAATGTTTTGCAAAACCCAAGGGTACCCAGTAAGTACCCTCATCTATTTTACTTTTTATCTTTTCATTAAAAACCTAGAAAACTATTTTGAACCCAATTTTCGAAAAAAAATCGGGGGAATTTTTGAAAAAATTTGGGAACCACAACTTTTCCGTGTTCATTTTTCCCAATATTGGGACGATCGATTTTAACCTTCATTTGTCTTTTAAAAACCTAGAAAACATTTTTTTGAACCCACTTTTCGGGGAAAAAATCGTGAATTTTTTTAAAAATTTGTGTAACCACAACTTTTCCGTGTTCTAACTTTGCCAGAATTGGAATGATTACAAAAGCAATGTATCAGTAAGTAGCTCATCTAGTTTACTTGTATCTGTCATTCAAACCTAGAAAACTTATTTGCACCCACTTTTCGGGGAAAAATCGTGAATTTGTAAAATTGTGTAACCTCAACTTTTCCGTGTTCTAACTTTGCCAGAATTGGTATGATTACAAAAAGCAATGTATTAGTAAGTAACTCATCGAGTTTACTTGTATATGTCATTCAAACCTAGAGAACTCATTTTGAACCCACTTTTCGAGAAAATCGTGAATTTGTAAAATTTGAGTTAGCTCAGCTTTTCCGTGTTCTAACTTTGCCAGAATTGGAATGATTGCAAAAGCAATGTATCAGTAAGTAGCTCATCTAGTTTACTTGTATCTGTCATTCAAACTTAGAAAACTCATTTTGAACCCAATTTTCGAGAAAATCGTGAATTTGTAAAATTTGTGTAACCACAACTTTTCCGTGTTCTAACTTTGCCAGAATTGGGATGATTACAAAAAGCAATGTATCAGTAAGTAGCTCATCTAGTTTACTTGTATTTGTCATTCAAACCTAGAAAACTCATTTTGAACCCACTTTTCGAGAAAATCGTGAATTTGGAAAACTGAGCAGTTTCAACTTTTCGGTGCTCTGACTTTGGAAATCAAGTTAACCTTCATGTGTATTTAAACCTAGAGGACTCATTTTAAACCCACTTTCCGAGAAAATCGTGAATTTGAAAAAATTGAGAAGTCTAAACGAACTTATGTTCGATCCCGGCAAAATCTTAACTTTTCCAATATTGAGAAGATTACAAAAAGCAATGTATCAGTAAGTAACTCATCGAGTTTACTTGTAATTGTCATTCAAACCTAGAAAACTAAATTTGAACCCACTTTTCGAGAAAATCGTGATTTGAAAAATTTGTAAAAATTTGGAAATCTGGCGATCAAGTACGATTCCGGCAAAGTCTTAACTTTTCCAATATTGGCACGATTACAAAAAGCAATGTATCAGTTAGTAGCTCATTCAGTTTATTTTCATTTGTCGTTCAAACCTAGAAAAACTAATTTGATTTCCTTTTTTCGAGAAAATCGTGAATTTGAAAAAATTTGATTTTAATTTTCCAACTTTTCTGCTCAAACTATGCAAATATTTGGGCGTCAAAAAAAAGCAAATGTGTCAGTTAGGGAAAGAGCCAGATTACTTTCTTTATGTCATTAAAAAACTAGAAAAACTCATTGAAAAAAATTGATTTAATCTAAAACTTTTTCGTGGCTCTAGTTTTTGCCAATATTGGTATGATAAAAAAAAAGAAAAAAAAACCCCCAAGGGTAAAGTAGTCATCGAGTTTACTTCCATTTTGTAAAATCGAACCTAGGGGGAAAACCCTTTTTTTAACCCCACTTTTCAAAAAAAAATCGTGAATTTGAAAAAATTTGGAGTAATCTCAATTTTCCCCGGGGCTTAACCTTGCCAATTTTGGGATGATTAAAAAAGGGAAATGTTAAGTTAGTAGCTCATCTAGTGTATTTTGTATCTGAAATTAAAAACCCAAAAAAAACCAAATTTTAAACACCATTTTTCGAAAAAAAAGGGAAATTTTGGGTTAAAAACTTGGTAATCCAAATTTTTCCGTGCTTAACTTTGTTAAAATTGGGAAAAGATTAAAAAAAAGCAATATATCCAGAAGGGTAGCTCATTTTAGTTTACTTGTTTTTTGTAATTAAAAACCCCCCCGGGAAAAATTTTTGGGGAAAAACCCATTTTCGAGAAAAATCGTAAATTTTGTAAAATTGTTTTAACCCCTTTAAACTTTTCGGCTCAACTATGAAAATTTTTGGGGCGATCAAAAAAAAACCCAATGTTTCGGGTTGTACCCGATCCAGTTTATTTTTCATATTTTAATTTAAAAACCTAGAAAACTTTTTTTAAACCCCAAATTTTTCGAAAAAAATCGCCAAATTGAAAAAAATTTGGGAGTAATCTCAATTTTTCCCGTCCCTTCAAACCCTTGCCAATATTGGGATGATTACAAAAGGAAATGATAATTTTTAGTAGCGCTTTCTATTTTACGTGTATTTTTTATTAAAAACCTAAAAAAAACTTTTTTAAAACACACTTTTCGAGAAAAAATCTTTGGTTTTTGTAAAAATTGATAAATTCAAACTTTTCCCGTGCCCCAATTTTGCCAAAATTTGGGAAAAATGTTTAAAAAAAGAAATTTGTTTAGTAAGTAGTTCATCGATTTTACTTTCTTTTGTCTTTTAAAACCCCTAGGGGAAACTTATTTTAATCCCATTTTCGAAAAAATGTGAATATTTTAAAAAATTGAGTAATCTCAACTTTTCCGGGGTTCAACCCTTTCCCCAATATTGGGATAAATTACAAAAGGAAATGTAAAAGGGGTATAGCTAAATAAAATTTTAAATTGTATTTGTCATTAAAAACCTAAAAAAACTCATTTTGAACACCCCTTTTTGAGAAAATCGTGAATTTTGAAAAAAATTGGTAATCTCAATTTTTCCCAATTCTAACTTTGCCAGAATTGGGGGATTACAAAAAGCAAATTACCCCAGTAAGTAGCTATCTGGGTTTTACTTGTATTGTATTAAACCCAGAAAAACTAAATTTGAACCCACTTTTTGAGAAAATTTGGGAATTTTTGAAAAAATTGATTTTACTCAACTTTTCCGTTTTTTTTTACTTTGCCAAATTGGGAGATTCCCCCAAAAACCAAGTATCAGTAAGTAGTCATCGGTTTACTTTTTTTGTATTAAAACCCTAGAAAACTTTTTTTTAAAACCCCAATTTTGGGGAAATTCGTGAATTTTTTTTTTTTTTTTTTTAAAATTTGAGTCACCTCAA
Organism: Drosophila nebulosa; assembly: GCA_024703675.1. NCBI lineage: Eukaryota > Metazoa > Arthropoda > Insecta > Diptera > Drosophilidae > Drosophila > Drosophila nebulosa. The sequence continues at coordinate 8,146 of JANFPS010000150.1, read as the reverse complement.
CTTGTTCCGTGTTCTAACTTTGCCAGAATTGTACTGATTACAAAAAGCAATGTATCAATAAGTAGCTCATCTAGATTATTGTATTTGTCAGACAAACCTAGGAAACTCATTTGAACCCACTTTTCGAGAGAAATGGTGAATTATTGTAAAAAATTTGTGAGAAATCTAAGAGAACTTAAGCTTTCACGATTTCGGCAAATCTTAACTTTTCCAATATTGGGAAGATTACAAAAGCCATGTAACAGTTAGTCCATCATCGACTTTACTTGATTTGCTCATTTTCAAACCGAGGAGAAAACTAAATGATTGAGTTGAATCACTTTTCGAGAAAATCGTGAATTTGATAAAACATTGACAAAATTGGGGATCAAGTTCGATCCTGCTAAATGCTTAACTTCTCCAATATTGGGACGATTACAAAAAGCAATTATCCGTAGTAGCCCCTCATTCAGTTTATTATTCATTGTCGTTACAAAACTAGGTGAAAAACTCATTTTGAACGAACTTAGAGAAAATTCGTGAATTTGTAAAATTGAGTACTCCCAACTTTGGCCGTTTTCGTACTTTGCCAATATTTGGATGATACCCCAAAAAGCAATGTATCAGTATAAGTAGCTCATCCATTTTACTTTCATTCGTCATTCAACCTAGAAAATCATTTTTGAAGCCACTTTTCGAGGAAAATCTTGAATTTGTATTAAAAATCTGAGTAATTTCAACCTTTTCCGTTTCTAACTTTCCCACTATGGGATGCATTACTACCCCCAAAAAGCCAAATGTATTGGTAAGTAGCTCATCTAGATTACTTTTGTTTGTCATTCTAACCTTAGAAAAACTAATAGTTTGAACCCACTTTTCGAGGAAATCGTGAATTTGTTAAAATTGGAAATTGGGTGATTCAAATCGATCCCGCCAAAATCTAACTTTGTCCAATATTGGGACGATTACAAAAAGTCAATGTATCAGTTAGAAGACTCATCAGTTTATTTCATTTGTCGTTCAAACCTAGAAAACTATTTGATTCCACTTTTCGAGAAATCGTTGAATATGTAAAAACTTGAGTAATCTCCCCAACTTTTCCTGGCTCTAAAACATGCAAAAATATTGGGCGATATCACAAAAGCAATTGAATCAGTAAGTAGAATCGATGTTAAACTTTCATTTGGTCATCACACCAGAAAACTCATTTTTGAACCATTTTCTGACGATAAATGCGTGAATTTGTAAAATACTGAGTAACATCAACTTTTCCGTGTTATCTACTCTGCCAGAATGGAAAATGATTACAAAAGCAATGATCAGTAAGTTGAAGCAGCTATCTAGTTTACTTGTATCTGTATTCAAACCTAGAAAACTCATTTTGACCCAATTTTCGAGAAAATCGTGAATTTGTGAAAATTTGTTGTAACCTCAACTTTTCAGTGTTCTAACTTTGCCAGAATTGGGATGATTAAAAAAAGCAATGATCAGTAAGTAGTCATCTAGTTTACTTTGTATTTGTCATTCAAACCTAGAAAACTATTTTGAACCCACTTTTCGAAAAATCGTGAATTTGAAAACTAAGTTTTAATTTCGTCCTAACTTTTCCCCGTTTCCTGAAACTTTTTTGCCAAATTGGGAAAAAAAATTAAAATTAACAAAAGAGGCAAATCTAATCAAGTTTTAAGAAAAAGCTTTCTCCATCGAGTTTACTTGTATTTGTCATTAAAACCCTAGAGAAACTTATTTTAACCCCCCTTTTCAAAAAAATCGTGAATTTGTAAAAATTGAGTAATCTCAACTTTTCCGGTTTAAACTTGCCAAAATTTGGGGATGATTACAAAAGGAAATGTATAAGTTAGTAGCTCATCTAGTTTACTTATATTTTTTCATTCAAACCTAGAAAACTCATTTTGAACACACTTTTCGGGGAAATCGTGAATTTGTAAAAATTGAGAAATCTAACGAACTTAAGTTCGTTTTCGGCAAAAATCTTAACTTTTCCAATATTGAAGATTACAAAAAGCAATTAACATTTAAGTAACTCATCGACTTTATTGTAATTGTCATTCAAACCTAGAAAAAACAAATTTTGAACCCATTTTTCGAGAAAATCGTGAAAAATTTGTAAAAAATTGGAAATTGGGGATCAAGTTACGATCCCGCAAATCTTAACTTTTCCAATATTGGCACGATTACAAAAAGCAATTAATCAGTTGGGAGCTCATTCAGTTTATTTTCATTTGTCTTTTCCAAACCTGGGAAAACTATTTGAAACCTTTTCGAGAAAATCGTGAATTTGTAAAAATTGAGAAATCCAACTTTTCCGTTCTTAACTATGCAATTTTTGGGGTTTACAAAAAGCAATGTTCAGTAAGTAGCAACCAGTTTACTTTTCATAGTCATTCAAAACCTAGAAAACCCTTTCCATTCGAAAAAATTTGGTAAACTATTTTTTTTCGTTTCTACTTTCCAATTGGGATGATTACAAAAAGCAATTAATGGTAAGTAGCTCATCGATTTTTATTTTATTTGTCATCCAAACCTAAAAAACTTATTTAACCCACTTTTCGAAAAATCGTAAATTTGTAAAAATTTGGAATTCAAATTCCCGTCTTAACTTTTCCAATTGGATATTACAAAAAAGCATGTTCAGTAGTAGTCATTCAGTTATTTCATTTGTCTTCAAACCTAGAAAATTTATTTTAATTTCCCCAAACTTTTCCCGAGAAAATCGTAAATTTGTAAAAATGGAGTAATCTCAACCTTTTCCGTGCTCTAACTATCCCAAAATTTTTGGGGATAAAAAAAGGAATGATAGTTAAGTAGCTCATCAAGTTAACTTGTATTGTCATTTCAAACCTAGAAAACTCTTTTTGAAACACACTTTTGAGAAAATCGTGAATTTTTTAAAATTTTGAGTAACCTCAACTTTTCGTGTTCTAAAACTTTGGCCAAAAATTGGGGTGATTACAAAAGCAATGTATCAGTAAGTAGCTCATCTAGTTTACTTGTATTGTCATTCAAACCTAGAAAACTCTTTTGAACCCCAATTTTCGAGAAAATCGTGAATTTGTAAAATTTGGAAACCTCAACTTTTCCGTTTTCTTAACTTTCCAAATGGGAAGATTAAAAAAAAAAAGAATGACAAGTTAGCACTCATCATTTTACTTGTATTTGTCATTCAAACCTAAAAAAACAAAATTTGAACCCACTTTTCGAGAAAATCGTAAATTTTGAAAAATGGAATTGGGGATCAAGTTTCCCCGTTAAAAATCTTTAACTTTTCCAAAATGGGGACGATTAAAAAAGCATTTATCAAGTTAGATTTATTCAGTTTATTTCATGTTGTCTTCAAAAACCTAGAAACTCATTTTAAACCAATTTTTGAGAAAAATCGTGAATATGTAAAAATTGAGTATCCAACTTTTTCCGTTTCGCTTACTTTGCCAATATTGGGATGATTACAAAAAGCAATGTATCAGTAAGTAGCTCATCAGTTTACTTTATTGTCATTCAAACCTAGAAAACTATTTTGAACCCACTTTTCGAGAAAATCGTGAATTTGTAAAAATGAGAAATTTCAACTTTTCCGTTTCCTACTTTTCCAATATTGGATGATTACAAAAAGCAAATGTATTGTAAGAAAGCTCATCGAGTTTATTTATTTGTCATTCAAACCTAGAAAACAAATTTTGAACCCACTTTCGAGAAAAATCGTGAATTTGTAAAAATTTGGAAATTGGCGATCAAACGATCCCGCAAATCTTAACTTTTCAAATATTGGGCGATTACAAAAGAAATGTATAGTTAGTAGCTCATTCAGTTTATTTTCATTTGTCGTTCAAAACCTAAAAAAAATTTAAATTTGATTCCCACTTTTTCGAGAAAATCGTGAATTTGTAAAAAATTGAGTAATCTCAACTTTTCCTTTGCTCTAACTATGCAAATATTTGGCATCACAAAAAGCAATGATCAGAAAGGTAGCCTCATCAGTAAAACTTTCATTTGTCATTCAAACTAGACAACAAAATGTTTGAACCCAACTTTTCGGAGAAAATCGTGAATTTGTAAAATTTGAGTAACCTAAAACTTTTCCGTGTTCACTTTGCCAAATTGGAATGATTAAAAAAAGCAATGTATCAGTAAGTAGTCATCATTTTCCCTTTATCTGTCATTCAAACCTAGAAAACTATTTTGAACCCTTTTCGAGAAAATCGTGAATTTGTAAAATTTGGTAACCTCAACTTTTCCGGTGTCTAACTTTCCCAAAGAATTGGGAATGATTACAAAAAGCAAATGCATCAGTTAAGTAGCTCATCTAGTTTACTTGTATTTGTCATTCAAACCTAGAAACTCATTTTGAACCCAACTTTTCGGGGAAAATCGTGAATTTGGAAAAATTAGTATTTCAACTTTTCCGTGCTTCTAACTTTGGAAGATTACGAAGTTTTTACCTTCATGTGTTTACCTAGAGAACTCATTTTAAACCCACTTTCCGAGAAAATCGTGAATTTGAAAAAATTGAGAAATCTAAACGAACTTAAGTTCGATCCCGGCAAAATCTTAACTTTTCCAATATTGGGAAGATTACAAAAAGCAATGTATCAGTAAGTAACTCATCGAGTTTACTTGTATTTGTCATTCAAACATAAAAAAATTTATTTAACCCACTTTTCGAGAAAAAATCGTGAATTGAAAAAATTGGGAAAAGGGTAATTCATCCGTAAAATCTTCCCTTTTCCAATATTGGGATGATTAAACAAAGAAATGTATGTTAGTAGCTCATTAGTTTATTTTATTTGTCTTCAAACCTAGAAAACTCTTTTTGAACAACTTTTGGGGAAATCGTGAATTTGTAAAAATTGAGAAATCCAACTTTTCCGTTTTCCTTAACTGCCAATATTTGGGAGTTTAAAAAAAGCAATGATATCAGTAAGGTACTCATCGATTAACTTTCTTTTGTCATTCAAACCTAGAAACTATTTTAAGCCACTTTCGAGAAAATCGTAAATTGTAAAAATTGAGAAACTCAACTTTTCCGTGCTCAAACTTTGCCAAATGGATGATTACAAAAGCAATGTATCAGTAAGTAGCTCATCGAGTTTACTTTATTTGCCCATTTCAAAACCTAGAAAACTAATTTGACCACTTTTCGAGAAAATCGTGAATTTGAAAAAACTTGATTATCTAACTTTTCCGTCTCTTAACTTTGCCAATATTGGATGATTCAAAAGCAATGTATCATTTAAGTAGCTCATCAGTTTACTTTGTATTTGTCATTCAACCTAGAAAACTTAAATTTTGAACCCACTTTTGGGAGAAAATCGTGAATTGTAAAAATTGAGTAACTTCAACTTTTCCGTGTCTAATTTTGCCAAATTGAATGATTACAAAAAGCAATTATCAGTAAGTAGTCATCTAGTTTACTTGAAATTTTGTCATTCAAACCTAAAAACTCATTTGAACCCACTTTTCGAGAAAATCGTGAATTTGTTAAAATTTGGAGTATTTCAACTTTTCCGTGTTTACTTTGAAATATGGGTGATTACAAAAGCAATGTATCAGTAAGTAGCTCATCAGTTTACTTTCTGTTATTAAACCTAGAAAACTCATTTTGAACCACTTTTCCGAGAAAAATCTTTAATTTGATAAAAATTTGAGAACTAATTTTCCGGTTTAACTTTGCCAAATTGGGAAGATTAAAAAAAGCAATGTATCAGTAAGAACTCATCAGTTTACTTGTATTGTCATTCAAACCTAGAAAACTAAATTTGAACCCACTTTTCGAGAAAATCGTGAATTGGGTAAAAATTTGGAAATTGGGGATCAATTCGAAATCCCGCCAAAATCTTAATTTTTCCAATATTGGGACGATTCCCAAAAAGCAATGTATCATTAGTCGCTTCAGTTTATTTTCTTTTGGGTCGTTCAAACCTAGAAACTCATTTTTGAACAAAACTTTTAGAGAAAATGTGAATTTGTAAAATTGATACTCCCAACTTTTCCGTTTTCTTACTTTGCCAATATTGGGATGATTACAAAAAGCAATGTATCATCAAGTAGGTCATCGGGTTTACTTTCATTGTCTTTCAAACCTAGAAAACTCTTTTTGAACCCACTTTTCGAGAAAAATCGTGAATTTGTAAAAATTGAGTAATCTAAAACTATTCCGTGCTCTAACTTTGCCAAATTGGATGATTACAAAAAGCAATGTCCAGTATGTAGGCTCATTAATTTACTATCATTTGTCATTCAAACCTAGAAAAACTTATTTTAATCCACTTTTCGAAAAATCGTGAATTTGTAAAAATTGAGTAATCTCAACTTTTCCGTGATCTAACCTTGCCAATATTGGGATGATTACAAAAGGAAATGTATACGTTAGTAGCTCATCTAGTTTACTTGTATTTGTCATTCAAACCTAGAAAACTCATTTTGAACCCCACTTTTCGAGAAAATTTGAATTTGTAAAACTTGAGTAATCTCAACTTTTCCGTTTTTCTAGTTTGCCAATTTTGGGAGATTAAAAAAAAACAATGTATCAGTAAGTAGCTCATCGAGTTTACTTTATTTGTCATTCCAAACCTAGAGACTTATTTTAATCCCACTTTTCGAAAAAATCGTGAATTTGTAAAAATTGAGTAATCTCAACTTTTCCGTGCTCTAACCTTGCCAATATTGGGATGATTACAAAAGGAAATGTATCAGCAAGTAGCTCATCTAGTTTACTTGTATTTGTCATTCAAGCCTAGAAAACTCATTTTGAACACACTTTTCGAGAAAATCGTGAATTTTGTAAAATTTGAGTAACCTCAACTTTTTCCGGGTGTTCTAACTTTGCCAGAATTGGAAGATTACAAAAAGCAAGTATCAGTAAGTAGCTCATCTAGTTTACTTGTATTGTCATTCAAACCTAGAAAGCAAATATTTAAAACCCACTTTTCGAGAAAATCGTGAATTTGTAAAAATTTGGAAATTGGGGATCAAAATCGATCCCGCCAAAATCTTAACTTTTCCAATGTTGGGACGATTACAAAAAGCAATGTATCAGTTAGTGGCTCATTCAGTTTATTTTCATTTGTCGCTCAAACCTAGAAAACTAAATTTGATTACACTTTTCGAGAAAATCGTGAATTTGTAAAAATTGAGTAATCTCAACTTTTCCGTGCTCTAACTATGCAAATATTTGGGCGATCACAAAAAGCAATGAATCAGTAAGTAGCTCATCTAGTTTACTTGTATTTGTCATTCAAACCTAGAGAACTTATTTTGAGCCCACTTTTCGAAAAAATCGTGAATTTGTAAAAATTGAGTAATCTCAACTTTTCCGTGCTCTAACTTTGCCAATATTGGAATGATTACAAAAAGCAATGTATCAGTTAGTAGCTCATCTAGTTTACTTGTATATGGCATTCAAACCTAGAAAACTAAATTTGATCCCACTTTTCGAGAAAATTTTGAATTTGTAAAACTTGAGTTATCTCAATTTTTTTCCTTTTTTCTTACTTTTCCCCAATATTGGAATGATTGCAAAAGCAATGTATCAGTAAGTAGCTCATCGAGTTTACTGTATTTGTCCATTCAAACCAAGAAAACTCCATTTTGAATCACTTTTCGAGAAAATCGTAAATTTGTAAAAACTGAGTGGGTTTCAACTTTCCGTGCTCTAACTTTGGAAATATTGGTATGATTACAAAAAGCAATGCATCAGTAAGTAGCTCATCGAGTTAACTTTCATTTGTCATTCAAACCTAGAGAACTCATTTCGAACCCACTTTTCAAGCAAATCGTGAATATGTAAAAATTAAGTAATCTCAACTTTTCCGTGCTCTAACCTTGCCAATTTTGGGATGATTACAAAAGGGAATGTATCAGTAAGTAGCTCATCGAGTTTTACTTTCATTGTCATTCAAACCTAGAAAACTCATTTTGAACCCACTTTTCGAGAAAATCGGAATTTGTAAAATTTGAGTAACCTCAACTTTTCCGTGTTCTAACTTTGTCAAAAATTTTGGGATGATTAAAAAAAGCAATGCATCAGTAAGTTGCATCTATTTAAATTGTATTTGTCATTCAAACCTAAAAAAACTCTTTTGAACCCATTTTTCGAAAAAATCGTAAATTTTTGGAAAACTAAGAGTTTCAACTTTTCCGTGCTCTAACT